>CM032339.1:24761817-24986423 GCA_019022885.1 Schlechtendalia chinensis | reverse complement strand
AAAAAAAAAAAAAAAAAAAAAAAAAAAAAAAAAAAAAAAAAAAAAAAAAAAAAAAAAAAAAAAAAAAAAAAAAAAAAAAAAAAAAAAAAAAAAAAAAAAAAAAAAAAAAAAAAAAAAAAAAAAAAAAAAAAAAAAAAAAAAAAAAAAAAAAAAAAAAAAAAAAAAAAAAAAAAAAAAAAAAAAAAAAAAAAAAAAAAAAAAAAAAAAAAAAAAAAAAAAAAAAAAAAAAAAAAAAAAAAAAAAAAAAAAAAAAAAAAAAAAAAAAAAAAAAAAAAAAAAAAAAAAAAAAAAAAAAAAAAAAAAAAAAAAAAAAAAAAAAAAAAAAAAAAAAAAAAAAAAAAAAAAAAAAAAAAAAAAAAAAAAAAAAAAAAAAAAAAAAAAAAAAAAAAAAAAAAAAAAAAAAAAAAAAAAAAAAAAAAAAAAAAAAAAAAAAAAAAAAAAAAAAAAAAAAAAAAAAAAAAAAAAAAAAAAAAAAAAAAAAAAAAAAAAAAAAAAAAAAAAAAAAAAAAAAAAAAAAAAAAAAAAAAAAAAAAAAAAAAAAAAAAAAAAAAAAAAAAAAAAAAAAAAAAAAAAAAAAAAAAAAAAAAAAAAAAAAAAAAAAAAAAAAAAAAAAAAAAAAAAAAAAAAAAAAAAAAAAAAAAAAAAAAAAAAAAAAAAAAAAAAAAAAAAAAAAAAAAAAAAAAAAAAAAAAAAAAAAAAAAAAAAAAAAAAAAAAAAAAAAAAAAAAAAAAAAAAAAAAAAAAAAAAAAAAAAAAAAAAAAAAAAAAAAAAAAAAAAAAAAAAAAAAAAAAAAAAAAAAAAAAAAAAAAAAAAAAAAAAAAAAAAAAAAAAAAAAAAAAAAAAAAAAAAAAAAAAAAAAAAAAAAAAAAAAAAAAAAAAAAAAAAAAAAAAAAAAAAAAAAAAAAAAAAAAAAAAAAAAAAAAAAAAAAAAAAAAAAAAAAAAAAAAAAAAAAAAAAAAAAAAAAAAAAAAAAAAAAAAAAAAAAAAAAAAAAAAAAAAAAAAAAAAAAAAAAAAAAAAAAAAAAAAAAAAAAAAAAAAAAAAAAAAAAAAAAAAAAAAAAAAAAAAAAAAAAAAAAAAAAAAAAAAAAAAAAAAAAAAAAAAAAAAAAAAAAAAAAAAAAAAAAAAAAAAAAAAAAAAAAAAAAAAAAAAAAAAAAAAAAAAAAAAAAAAAAAAAAAAAAAAAAAAAAAAAAAAAAAAAAAAAAAAAAAAAAAAAAAAAAAAAAAAAAAAAAAAAAAAAAAAAAAAAAAAAAAAAAAAAAAAAAAAAAAAAAAAAAAAAAAAAAAAAAAAAAAAAAAAAAAAAAAAAAAAAAAAAAAAAAAAAAAAAAAAAAAAAAAAAAAAAAAAAAAAAAAAAAAAAAAAAAAAAAAAAAAAAAAAAAAAAAAAAAAAAAAAAAAAAAAAAAAAAAAAAAAAAAAAAAAAAAAAAAAAAAAAAAAAAAAAAAAAAAAAAAAAAAAAAAAAAAAAAAAAAAAAAAAAAAAAAAAAAAAAAAAAAAAAAAAAAAAAAAAAAAAAAAAAAAAAAAAAAAAAAAAAAAAAAAAAAAAAAAAAAAAAAAAAAAAAAAAAAAAAAAAAAAAAAAAAAAAAAAAAAAAAAAAAAAAAAAAAAAAAAAAAAAAAAAAAAAAAAAAAAAAAAAAAAAAAAAAAAAAAAAAAAAAAAAAAAAAAAAAAAAAAAAAAAAAAAAAAAAAAAAAAAAAAAAAAAAAAAAAAAAAAAAAAAAAAAAAAAAAAAAAAAAAAAAAAAAAAAAAAAAAAAAAAAAAAAAAAAAAAAAAAAAAAAAAAAAAAAAAAAAAAAAAAAAAAAAAAAAAAAAAAAAAAAAAAAAAAAAAAAAAAAAAAAAAAAAAAAAAAAAAAAAAAAAAAAAAAAAAAAAAAAAAAAAAAAAAAAAAAAAAAAAAAAAAAAAAAAAAAAAAAAAAAAAAAAAAAAAAAAAAAAAAAAAAAAAAAAAAAAAAAAAAAAAAAAAAAAAAAAAAAAAAAAAAAAAAAAAAAAAAAAAAAAAAAAAAAAAAAAAAAAAAAAAAAAAAAAAAAAAAAAAAAAAAAAAAAAAAAAAAAACCCCCCCCCCCCCCCCCCCCCCCCCCCCCCCCCCCCCCCCCCCCCCCCCCCCCCCCCCCCCCCCCCCCCCCCCCCCCCCCCCCCCCCCCCCCCCCCCCCCCCCCCCCCCCCCCCCCCCCCCCCCCCCCCCCCCCCCCCCCCCCCCCCCCCCCCCCCCCCCCCCCCCCCCCCCCCCCCCCCCCCCCCCCCCCCCCCCCCCCCCCCCCCCCCCCCCCCCCCCCCCCCCCCCCCCCCCCCCCCCCCCCCCCCCCCCCCCCCCCCCCCCCCCCCCCCCCCCCCCCCCCCCCCCCCCCCCCCCCCCCCCCCCCCCCCCCCCCCCCCCCCCCCCCCCCCCCCCCCCCCCCCCCCCCCCCCCCCCCCCCCCCCCCCTATAAAAATAATTATAAGTAGACCGTTAGCTTTTTTAATACAAGTGTTCGCAAAACATGCTACGCTCAAAATAATTATGCAGCACACGCAACAAAAGGACACGTGTACAAAAATTTAACAGAAATTAAAAACGAAATAAATAAGAACTTATAAATACGATTCTACAATTAAACTTATGTATTATCCAAGAATTATATTTCTTAGATCGTTATAACATCAATATAGCTTAAATATAGTTAAATAAGACCATGTTCTAGGAAAGATACAGAATAGAATATACAATACAATATGTATACTTATGTACATTTTTAGAAAATATTGAGGAATGCGAATTCAAACCTTACGCAATTTGTCATTAATAAATAACCATTTGATGAACTCGAAACATTTATATTCTGTTTACAATGTAATATCACATGATTCTCTTTAATTCCTGGAAGTCCTAGTCATAAAATTTATACATTTTTGATAAACACTGAATTTGGAATGTAATAACTAAACATACAAACAAATCAATAAGAAAAGGAATAACTAAATGTAAGTTACTCATAGTCTTGCGAAATAAGTCGACTGACTTTAGACCATCTAAGCAAATGAAGATACTAAATTATTTCTACTGCACAAAGAACACTGCAAACATAAATAATTTTTTATTTTAAATACATACGGAAATGAAGGGTTACGGGGAAAAACGATCATAGTAAAAATAAAGAAAAAATCAGATAATAATATAATCTCGTGAGTGTTAGATTCCTAACGATTCGACATGTGAATCGAGTTAGGGAGAAAAGATCAGAGTCCGTGCGAAAACGGGAAAACGATCATGGTCATGTGTATGGTTTTTATTTTTAGTACGTAATTTTGTTATACTAACCAGTTATTATTAAAATATTAATAACGTCGATAACGACCGTTGTTATGTAACTGTTGCGTTTTGATATAATATTATCTGTAATACGTACGACGATTTTACAATGAAATGATGTTATAACATTAGTATATGATCATATTTTACGTCTCACGTGTTCTAGTGTTTATTTTTCATAAATACAGACAAGCGCTAAGTTTTTTTTTAAATGGACACTAGTTTTAGCGATTCTAGTGCAGAATCCGAACAGGACAATGTTAATCGTGTCAAAAAACGAAAAACAACCGGCAGATTGAGTGAGGTAATAAAAAAAATTCGTGTAACGTCCAACGAGTTAGGGAGTGACTGTCGTTGTAAAAAGGCATAAATGATTCGAAGTTGTTTCTCTTGACGAAAGAAATAGAATCATTAAAGATTTTAACAGTTTAGGTGAGTAAAACCGCCAAAATGAGTATTTTGGGGTTTGATTACGATTCAATCTGTTGTACAACGCAAAAGTAGTTTGGATCGGAATGAGGAAAATTTTAATGATTCCTCTTATAGAAATCGTTTGCGCAGTTATGTCAATGGTGCGTTGTAAGATATTGCTGCTTGTTATAAAGCTTTTTTAATTATTATTAGTAATTGTAATCGCTGTGTTCAAATAATAGAAAAAAAATGTCCATGTACGGTGGAGTCGGCACAGATAATCGTGGAAAACATTCTAACAGACCGCATAATATATCTGACGACACCAAAACAAAAGTTTTTGATTTCATCAAATCGTTGAAAGAAAGAAAATCCCATTACTCACCCAAGGATAGCGAACAACTGTATCTCCCGGAAGAATTACATATTAAAAAACTTCACGCTTCATATAATGACAAACATCCTGAAAATATAGTAGGTTATACAACTTTCCGCGATATGTTTGAACAATTAAACTACATAAAAATATTATCTTTTTGTACAAATATTTATAAAATAAATTTGTTTGTACGTGTAGTTTCTATTTTTATTTGCTTGCATATCATTTTCCTAAATTTTAGGTTCTGAAATTTACAGTATTATAATATTAGTATGCTTTAAATTCGACTAATGGAAATCTATTTGTTAATAGAAAATTTCAAAAATTAATTTAGGTTTTGGAAACGATTAATTCTTAATCTATAAATTAAAAATCAACAGTAAAACCATAAATTTGATAACACAAACTGATGTTTATTCGTTTATTTTTTTAACCAGCAAAAAACAGATTCATTTCTGATTTATTCCTTGCATGAATAACAAGTAATAGAATTGAAATCGTTATGATATTAACAAAAATATATTTGACATTTTTCAATTTTTGATGTCCGGAACAAAAAAGTCATACTCTTATTTAACGCTATGTAAATAATGTAATGTGTTTTTATATTTGACGAACGATAGCTATTCAAAAATAGCACGGTTATTTATAAATATTTTAGTTAAAAATACAGACAAATATAACTTTTATTTTTAACCTTGTACTAATGTCGCGCATAAAATGCCCTATTTTTGTACGTATGCGTATACAACGCTCGCTAAATACGTGGCATATAAAAATAATTATAAGTAGACCGTTAGCTTTTTTAATACAAGTGTTCGCAAAACATGCTACGCTCAAAATAATTATGCAGCACACGCAACAAAAGGACACGTGTACAAAAATTTAACAGAAATTAAAAACGAAATAAATAAGAACTTATAAATACGATTCTACAATTAAACTTATGTATTATCCAAGAATTATATTTCTTAGATCGTTATAACATCAATATAGCTTAAATATAGTTAAATAAGACCATGTTCTAGGAAAGATACAGAATAGAATATACAATACAATATGTATACTTATGTACATTTTTAGAAAATATTGAGGAATGCGAATTCAAACCTTACGCAATTTGTCATTAATAAATAACCATTTGATGAACTCGAAACATTTATATTCTGTTTACAATGTAATATCACATGATTCTCTTTAATTCCTGGAAGTCCTAGTCATAAAATTTATACATTTTTGATAAACACTGAATTTGGAATGTAATAACTAAACATACAAACAAATCAATAAGAAAAGGAATAATTAAATGTAAGTTACTCATAGGCTTGCGAAATAAGTCGACTGACTTTAGACCATCTAAGCAAATGAAGATACTAAATTATTTCTACTGCACAAGAACACTGCAAACATAAATAATTTTTTATTTTAAAAACATACGGAAATGAAGGGTTACGGGGAAAAACGATCATAGTAAAAATAAAGAAAAAATCAGATAATAATATAATCTCGTGTGTTAGATTCCTAACGATTCGACATGTGAATCGAGTTAGGGAGAAAAGATCAGAGTCCGTGCGAAAACGGGAAAAACGATCATGGTCATGTGTATGGTTTTTATTTTTAGTACGTAATTTTGTTATACTAACCAGTTATTATTAAAATTATTAATAACGTCGATAACGACCGTTGTTATGTAACTGTTGCGTTTTGATATAATATTATCTGTAATACGTACGACGATTTTACAATGAAATGATGTTATAACATTAGTATATGATCATATTTTACGTCTCACGTGTTCTAGTGTTTATTTTTCATAAATACAGACAAGCGCTAAGTTTATTTTTTTAAATGGACACTAGTTTTAGCGATTCTAGTGCAGAATCCGAACAGGACAATGTTAATCGTGTCAAAAAACGAAAAACAACCGGCAGATTGAGTGAGGTAATAAAAAAAATTCGTGTAACGTCCAACGAGTTAGGGAGTGACTGTCGTTGTAAAAAGGCATAAATGATTCGAAGTTGTTTCTCTTGACGAAAGAAATAGAATCATTAAAGATTTTAACAGTTTAGGTGAGTAAAACCGCCAAAATGAGTATTTTGGGGGTTTGATTACGATTCAATCTGTTGTACAACGCAAAAGTAGTTTGGATCGGAATGAGGAAAATTTTAATGATTCCTCTTATAGAAATCGTTTGCGCAGTTATGTCAATGGTGCGTTGTAAGATATTGCTGCTTGTTATAAAGCTTTTTTAATTATTATTAGTAATTGTAATCGCTGTGTTCAAATAATAGAAAAAAAATGTCCATGTACGGTGGAGTCGGCACAGATAATCGTGGAAAACATTCTAACAGACCGCATAATATATCTGACGACACCAAAACAAAAGTTTTTGATTTCATCAAATCGTTGAAAGAAAGAAAATCCCATTACTCACCCAAGGATAGCGAACAACTGTATCTCCCGGAAGAATTACATATTAAAAAACTTCACGCTTCATATAATGACAAACATCCTGAAAATATAGTAGGTTATACAACTTTCCGCGATATGTTTGAACAATTAAACTACATAAAAATATTATCTTTTTGTACAAATATTTATAAAATAAATTTGTTTGTACGTGTAGTTTCTATTTTTATTTGCTTGCATATCATTTTCCTAAATTTTAGGTTCTGAAATTTACAGTATTATAATATTAGTATGCTTTAAATTCGACTAATGGAAATCTATTTGTTAATAGAAAATTTCAAAAATTAATTTAGGTTTTGGAAACGATTAATTCTTAATCTATAAATTAAAAATCAACAGTAAAACCATAAATTTGATAACACAAACTGATGTTTATTCGTTTATTTTTTTAACCAGCAAAAAACAGATTCATTTCTGATTTATTCCTTGCATGAATAACAAGTAATAGAATTGAAATCGTTATGATATTAACAAAAATATATTTGACATTTTTCAATTTTTGATGTCCGGAACAAAAAAGTCATACTCTTATTTAACGCTATGTAAATAATGTAATGTGTTTTTATATTTGACGAACGATAGCTATTCAAAAATAGCACGGTTATTTATAAATATTTTAGTTAAAAATACAGACAAATATAACTTTTATTTTTAACCTTGTACTAATGTCGCGCATAAAATGCCCTATTTTTGTACGTATGCGTATACAACGCTCGCTAAATACGTGGCATATAAAAATAATTATAAGTAGACCGTTAGCTTTTTTAATACAAGTGTTCGCAAAACATGCTACGCTCAAAATAATTATGCAGCACACGCAACAAAAGGACACGTGTACAAAAATTTAACAGAAATTAAAAACGAAATAAATAAGAACTTATAAATACGATTCTACAATTAAACTTATGTATTATCCAAGAATTATATTTCTTAGATCGTTATAACATCAATATAGCTTAAATATAGTTAAATAAGACCATGTTCTAGGAAAGATACAGAATAGAATATACAATACAATATGTATACTTATGTACATTTTTAGAAAATATTGAGGAATGCGAATTCAAACCTTACGCAATTTGTCATTAATAAATAACCATTTGATGAACTCGAAACATTTATATTCTGTTTACAATGTAATATCACATGATTCTCTTTAATTCCTGGAAGTCCTAGTCATAAAATTTATACATTTTTGATAAACACTGAATTTGGAATGTAATAACTAAACATACAAACAAATCAATAAGAAAAGGAATAATTAAATGTAAGTTACTCATAGGCTTGCGAAATAAGTCGACTGACTTTAGACCATCTAAGCGAATGAAGATGCAAAATTATTTCTACTGCATAAGAACACTGCAAACATAAATAATTTTTTATTTTAAAAACATACGGAAATGAAGGGTTACGGGAAAAACGATCATAGTAAAAATAAAGAAAAAATCAGATAATAATATAATCTCGTGAGTGTTAGATTCCTAACGATTCGACATGTGAATCGAGTTAGGGAGAAAAGATCAGAGTCCGTGCGAAAACGGGGAAAAACGATCATGGTCATGTGTATGGTTTTTATTTTTAGTACGTAATTTTGTTATACTAACCAGTTATTATTAAAATTATTAATAACGTCGATAACGACCGTTGTTATGTAACTGTTGCGTTTTGATATAATATTATCTGTAATACGTACGACGATTTTACAATGAAATGATGTTATAACATTAGTATATGATCATATTTTACGTCTCACGTGTTCTAGTGTTTATTTTTCATAAATACAGACAAGCGCTAAGTTTATTTTTTTAAATGGACACTAGTTTTAGCGATTCTAGTGCAGAATCCGAACAGGACAATGTTAATCGTGTCAAAAAACGAAAAACAACCGGCAGATTGAGTGAGGTAATAAAAAAAATTCGTGTAACGTCCAACGAGTTAGGGAGTGACTGTCGTTGTAAAAAGGCATAAATGATTCGAAGTTGTTTCTCTTGACGAAAGAAATAGAATCATTAAAGATTTTAACAGTTTAGGTGAGTAAAACCGCCAAAATGAGTATTTTGGGGTTTGATTACGATTCAATCTGTTGTACAACGCAAAAGTAGTTTGGATCGGAATGAGGAAAATTTTAATGATTCCTCTTATAGAAATCGTTTGCGCAGTTATGTCAATGGTGCGTTGTAAGATATTGCTGCTTGTTATAAAGCTTTTTTAATTATTATTAGTAATTGTAATCGCTGTGTTCAAATAATAGAAAAAAAATGTCCATGTACGGTGGAGTCGGCACAGATAATCGTGGAAAACATTCTAACAGACCGCATAATATATCTGACGACACCAAAACAAAAGTTTTTGATTTCATCAAATCGTTGAAAGAAAGAAAATCCCATTACTCACCCAAGGATAGCGAACAACTGTATCTCCCGGAAGAATTACATATTAAAAAACTTCACGCTTCATATAATGACAAACATCCTGAAAATATAGTAGGTTATACAACTTTCCGCGATATGTTTGAACAATTAAACTACATAAAAATATTATCTTTTTGTACAAATATTTATAAAATAAATTTGTTTGTACGTGTAGTTTCTATTTTTATTTGCTTGCATATCATTTTCCTAAATTTTAGGTTCTGAAATTTACAGTATTATAATATTAGTATGCTTTAAATTCGACTAATGGAAATCTATTTGTTAATAGAAAATTTCAAAAATTAATTTAGGTTTTGGAAACGATTAATTCTTAATCTATAAATTAAAAATCAACAGTAAAACCATAAATTTGATAACACAAACTGATGTTTATTCGTTTATTTTTTTAACCAGCAAAAAACAGATTCATTTCTGATTTATTCCTTGCATGAATAACAAGTAATAGAATTGAAATCGTTATGATATTAACAAAAATATATTTGACATTTTTCAATTTTTGATGTCCGGAACAAAAAAGTCATACTCTTATTTAACGCTATGTAAATAATGTAATGTGTTTTTATATTTGACGAACGATAGCTATTCAAAAATAGCACGGTTATTTATAAAATATTTTAGTTAAAAATACAGACAAATATAACTTTTATTTTTAACCTTGTACTAATGTCGCGCATAAAATGCCCTATTTTTGTACGTATGCGTATACAACGCTCGCTAAATACGTGGCATATAAAAATAATTATAAGTAGACCGTTAGCTTTTTTAATACAAGTGTTCGCAAAACATGCTACGCTCAAAATAATTATGCAGCACACGCAACAAAAGGACACGTGTACAAAAATTTAACAGAAATTAAAAACGAAATAAATAAGAACTTATAAATACGATTCTACAATTAAACTTATGTATTATCCAAGAATTATATTTCTTAGATCGTTATAACATCAATATAGCTTAAATATAGTTAAATAAGACCATGTTCTAGGAAAGATACAGAATAGAATATACAATACAATATGTATACTTATGTACATTTTTAGAAAATATTGAGGAATGCGAATTCAAACCTTACGCAATTTGTCATTAATAAATAACCATTTGATGAACTCGAAACATTTATATTCTGTTTACAATGTAATATCACATGATTCTCTTTAATTCCTGGAAGTCCTAGTCATAAAATTTATACATTTTTGATAAACACTGAATTTGGAATGTAATAACTAAACATACAAACAAATCAATAAGAAAAGGAATAATTAAATGTAAGTTACTCATAGGCTTGCGAAATAAGTCGACTGACTTTAGACCATCTAAGCAAATGAAGATACTAAATTATTTCTACTGCACAAGAACACTGCAAACATAAATAATTTTTTATTTTAAATACATACGGAAATGAAGGGTTACGGGGAAAAACGATCATAGTAAAAATAAAGAAAAAATCAGATAATAATATAATCTCGTGAGTGTTAGATTCCTAACGATTCGACATGTGAATCGAGTTAGGGAGAAAAGATCAGAGTCCGTGCGAAAACGGGGAAAAACGATCATGGTCATGTGTATGGTTTTTATTTTTAGTACGTAATTTTGTTATACTAACCAGTTATTATTAAAATTATTAATAACGTCGATAACGACCGTTGTTATGTAACTGTTGCGTTTTGATATAATATTATCTGTAATACGTACGACGATTTTACAATGAAATGATGTTATAACATTAGTATATGATCATATTTTACGTCTCACGTGTTCTAGTGTTTATTTTTCATAAATACAGACAAGCGCTAAGTTTATTTTTTTAAATGGACACTAGTTTTAGCGATTCTAGTGCAGAATCCGAACAGGACAATGTTAATCGTGTCAAAAAACGAAAAACAACCGGCAGATTGAGTGAGGTAATAAAAAAAATTCGTGTAACGTCCAACGAGTTAGGGAGTGACTGTCGTTGTAAAAAGGCATAAATGATTCGAAGTTGTTTCTCTTGACGAAAGAAATAGAATCATTAAAGATTTTAACAGTTTAGGTGAGTAAAACCGCCAAAATGAGTATTTTGGGGTTTGATTACGATTCAATCTGTTGTACAACGCAAAAGTAGTTTGGATCGGAATGAGGAAAATTTTAATGATTCCTCTTATAGAAATCGTTTGCGCAGTTATGTCAATGGTGCGTTGTAAGATATTGCTGCTTGTTATAAAGCTTTTTTAATTATTATTAGTAATTGTAATCGCTGTGTTCAAATAATAGAAAAAAAATGTCCATGTACGGTGGAGTCGGCACAGATAATCGTGGAAAACATTCTAACAGACCGCATAATATATCTGACGACACCAAAACAAAAGTTTTTGATTTCATCAAATCGTTGAAAGAAAGAAAATCCCATTACTCACCCAAGGATAGCGAACAACTGTATCTCCCGGAAGAATTACATATTAAAAAACTTCACGCTTCATATAATGACAAACATCCTGAAAATATAGTAGTAGGTTATACAACTTTCCGCGATATGTTTGAACAATTAAACTACATAAAAATATTATCTTTTTGTACAAATATTTATAAAATAAATTTGTTTGTACGTGTAGTTTCTATTTTTATTTGCTTGCATATCATTTTCCTAAATTTTAGGTTCTGAAATTTACAGTATTATAATATTAGTATGCTTTAAATTCGACTAATGGAAATCTATTTGTTAATAGAAAATTTCAAAAATTAATTTAGGTTTTGGAAACGATTAATTCTTAATCTATAAATTAAAAATCAACAGTAAAACCATAAATTTGATAACACAAACTGATGTTTATTCGTTTATTTTTTTAACCAGCAAAAAACAGATTCATTTCTGATTTATTCCTTGCATGAATAACAAGTAATAGAATTGAAATCGTTATGATATTAACAAAAATATATTTGACATTTTTCAATTTTTGATGTCCGGAACAAAAAAGTCATACTCTTATTTAACGCTATGTAAATAATGTAATGTGTTTTTATATTTGACGAACGATAGCTATTCAAAAATAGCACGGTTATTTATAAATATTTTAGTTAAAAATACAGACAAATATAACTTTTATTTTTAACCTTGTACTAATGTCGCGCATAAAATGCCCTATTTTTGTACGTATGCGTATACAACGCTCGCTAAATACGTGGCATATAAAAATAATTATAAGTAGACCGTTAGCTTTTTTAATACAAGTGTTCGCAAAACATGCTACGCTCAAAATAATTATGCAGCACACGCAACAAAAGGACACGTGTACAAAAATTTAACAGAAATTAAAAACGAAATAAATAAGAACTTATAAATACGATTCTACAATTAAACTTATGTATTATCCAAGAATTATATTTCTTAGATCGTTATAACATCAATATAGCTTAAATATAGTTAAATAAGACCATGTTCTAGGAAAGATACAGAATAGAATATACAATACAATATGTATACTTATGTACATTTTTAGAAAATATTGAGGAATGCGAATTCAAACCTTACGCAATTTGTCATTAATAAATAACCATTTGATGAACTCGAAACATTTATATTCTGTTTACAATGTAATATCACATGATTCTCTTTAATTCCTGGAAGTCCTAGTCATAAAATTTATACATTTTTGATAAACACTGAATTTGGAATGTAATAACTAAACATACAAACAAATCAATAAGAAAAGGAATAATTAAATGTAAGTTACTCATAGGCTTGCGAAATAAGTCGACTGACTTTAGACCATCTAAGCAAATGAAGATACTAAATTATTTCTACTGCACAAGAACACTGCAAACATAAATAATTTTTTATTTTAAAAACATACGGAAATGAAGGGTTACGGGGAAAAACGATCATAGTAAAAATAAAGAAAAAGTCAGATAATAATATAATCTTGTTAGTTAGTTACCTAACGAATCGACATATGAATCGAGGTAGGGAGAAAAGATCAGAGTCCGTGCGAAAACGGGGAAAAACGATCATGGTCATGTGTATGGTTTTTATTTTTAGTACGTAATTTTGTTATACTAACCAGTTATTATTTAAATTATTAATAACATCGATAACGACCGTTGTTATGTAACTGTTGCGTTTTGATATAATATTATCTGTAATACGTACGACGATTTTACAATGAAATGATGTTATAACATTAGTATATGATCATATTTTACGTCTCACGTGTTCTAGTGTTTATTTTTCATAAATACAGACAAGCGCTAAGTTTATTTTTTTAAATGGACACTAGTTTTAGCGATTCTAGTGCAGAATCCGAACAGGACAATGTTAATCGTGTCAAAAAACGAAAAACAACCGGCAGATTGAGTGAGGTAATAAAAAAAATTCGTGTAACGTCCAACGAGTTAGGGAGTGACTGTCGTTGTAAAAAGGCATAAATGATTCGAAGTTGTTTCTCTTGACGAAAGAAATAGAATCATAAAGATTTTAACAGTTTAGGTGAGTAAAACCGCCAAAATGAGTATTTTGGGGTTTGATTACGATTCAATCTGTTGTACAACGCAAAAGTAGTTTGGATCGGAATGAGGAAAATTTTAATGATTCCTCTTATAGAAATCGTTTGCGCAGTTATGTCAATGGTGCGTTGTAAGATATTGCTGCTTGTTATAAAGCTTTTTTAATTTTATTAGTAATTGTAATCGCTGTGTTCAAATAATAGAAAAAAAATGTCCATGTACGGTGGAGTCGGCACAGATAATCGTGGAAAACATTCTAACAGACCGCATAATATATCTGACGACACCAAAACAAAAGTTTTTGATTTCATCAAATCGTTGAAAGAAAGAAAATCCCATTACTCACCCAAGGATAGCGAACAACTGTATCTCCCGGAAGAATTACATATTAAAAAACTTCACGCTTCATATAATGACAAACATCCTGAAAATATAGTAGGTTATACAACTTTCCGCGATATGTTTGAACAATTAAACTACATAAAAATATTATCTTTTTGTACAAATATTTATAAAATAAATTTGTTTGTACGTGTAGTTTCTATTTTTATTTGCTTGCATATCATTTTCCTAAATTTTAGGTTCTGAAATTTACAGTATTATAATATTAGTATGCTTTAAATTCGACTAATGGAAATCTATTTGTTAATAGAAAATTTCAAAAATTAATTTAGGTTTTGGAAACGATTAATTCTTAATCTATAAATTAAAAATCAACAGTAAAACCATAAATTTGATAACACAAACTGATGTTTATTCGTTTATTTTTTTAACCAGCCAAAAAACAGATTCATTTCTGATTTATTCCTTGCATGAATAACAAGTAATAGAATTGAAATCGTTATGATATTAACAAAAATAATTTGACATTTTTCAATTTTTGATGTCCGGAACAAAAAAGTCATACTCTTATTTAACGCTATGTAAATAATGTAATGTGTTTTTATATTTGACGAACGATAGCTATTCAAAAATAGCACGGTTATTTATAAATATTTTAGTTAAAAATACAGACAAATATAACTTTTATTTTTAACCTTGTACTAATGTCGCGCATAAAATGCCCTATTTTTGTACGTATGCGTATACAACGCTCGCTAAATACGTGGCATATAAAAATAATTATAAGTAGACCGTTAGCTTTTTTAATACAAGTGTTCGCAAAACATGCTACGCTCAAAATAATTATGCAGCACACGCAACAAAAGGACACGTGTACAAAAATTTAACAGAAATTAAAAACGAAATAAATAAGAACTTATAAATACGATTCTACAATTAAACTTATGTATTATCCAAGAATTATATTTCTTAGATCGTTATAACATCAATATAGCTTAAATATAGTTAAATAAGACCATGTTCTAGGAAAGATACAGAATAGAATATACAATACAATATGTATACTTATGTACATTTTTAGAAAATATTGAGGAATGCGAATTCAAACCTTACGCAATTTGTCATTAATAAATAACCATTTGATGAACTCGAAACATTTATATTCTGTTTACAATGTAATATCACATGATTCTCTTTAATTCCTGGAAGTCCTAGTCATAAAATTTATACATTTTTGATAAACACTGAATTTGGAATGTAATAACTAAACATACAAACAAATCAATAAGAAAAGGAATAATTAAATGTAAGTTACTCATAGGCTTGCGAAATAAGTCGACTGACTTTAGACCATCTAAGCAAATGAAGATACTAAATTATTTCTACTGCACAAGAACACTGCAAACATAAATAATTTTTTATTTTAAAAACATACGGAAATGAAGGGTTACGGGGAAAAACGATCATAGTAAAAATAAAGAAAAAGTCAGATAATAATATAATCTTGTTAGTTAGTTACCTAACGAATCGACATATGAATCGAGGTAGGGAGAAAAGATCAGAGTCCGTGCGAAAACGGGGAAAAACGATCATGGTCATGTGTATGGTTTTTATTTTTAGTACGTAATTTGTTATATACATCCAGTTATTATTAAAATTATTAATAACGTCGATAACGACCGTTGTTATGTAACTGTTGCGTTTTGATATAATATTATCTGTAATACGTACGACGATTTTACAATGAAATGATGTTATAACATAGTATTATGATCATATTTTACGTCTCACGTGTTCTAGTGTTTATTTTTCATAAATACAGACAAGCGCTAAGTTTATTTTTTTAAATGGACACTAGTTTTAGCGATTCTAGTGCAGAATCCGAAAGGACAATGTTAATCGTGTAAAAAAAAAAAAACAACCGGCAGATTGAGTGAGGTAATAAAAAAAATTCGTGTAACGTCCAACGAGTTAGGGAGTGACTGTCGTTGTAAAAAGGCATAAATGATTCGAAGTTGTTTCTCTTGACGAAAAAATAGAATCATTAAAGATTTAACAGTTTAGGTGAGTAAAACCGCAAAATGAGTATTTTGGGGGTTTGATTACGATTCAATCTGTTGTACAACGCAAAAGTAGTTTGGATCGGAATGAGGAAAAATTTAATGATTCCTCTTATAGAAATCGTTTGCGCAGTTATGTCAATGGTGCGTTGTAAGATATTGCTGCTTGTTATAAAGCTTTTTTAATTATTATTAGTAATTGTAATCGCTGTGTTCAAATAATAGAAAAAAAATGTCCATGTACGGTGGAGTCGGCACAGATAATCGTGGAAAACATTCTAACAGACCGCATAATATATCTGACGACACCAAAACAAAAGTTTTTGATTTCATCAAATCGTTGAAAGAAAGAAAATCCCATTACTCACCCAAGGATAGCGAACAACTGTATCTCCCGGAAGAATTACATATTAAAAAACTTCACGCTTCATATAATGACAAACATCCTGAAAATATAGTAGGTTATACAACTTTCCGCGATATGTTTGAACAATTAAACTACATAAAAATATTATCTTTTTGTACAAATATTTATAAAATAAATTTGTTTGTACGTGTAGTTTCTATTTTTATTTGCTTGCATATCATTTTCCTAAATTTTAGGTTCTGAAATTTACAGTATTATAATATTAGTATGCTTTAAATTCGACTAATGGAAATCTATTTGTTAATAGAAAATTTCAAAAATTAATTTAGGTTTTGGAAACGATTAATTCTTAATCTATAAATTAAAAATCAACAGTAAAACCATAAATTTGATAACACAAACTGATGTTTATTCGTTTATTTTTTTAACCAGCAAAAAACAGATTCATTTCTGATTTATTCCTTGCATGAATAACAAGTAATAGAATTGAAATCGTTATGATATTAACAAAAATATATTTGACATTTTTCAATTTTTGATGTCCGGAACAAAAAAGTCATACTCTTATTTAACGCTATGTAAATAATGTAATGTGTTTTTATATTTGACGAACGATAGCTATTCAAAAATAGCACGGTTATTTATAAATATTTTAGTTAAAAATACAGACAAATATAACTTTTATTTTTAACCTTGTACTAATGTCGCGCATAAAATGCCCTATTTTTGTACGTATGCGTATACAACGCTCGCTAAATACGTGGCATATAAAAATAATTATAAGTAGACCGTTAGCTTTTTTAATACAAGTGTTCGCAAAACATGCTACGCTCAAAATAATTATGCAGCACACGCAACAAAAGGACACGTGTACAAAAATTTAACAGAAATTAAAAACGAAATAAATAAGAACTTATAAATACGATTCTACAATTAAACTTATGTATTATCCAAGAATTATATTTCTTAGATCGTTATAACATCAATATAGCTTAAATATAGTTAAATAAGACCATGTTCTAGGAAAGATACAGAATAGAATATACAATACAATATGTATACTTATGTACATTTTTAGAAAATATTGAGGAATGCGAATTCAAACCTTACGCAATTTGTCATTAATAAATAACCATTTGATGAACTCGAAACATTTATATTCTGTTTACAATGTAATATCACATGATTCTCTTTAATTCCTGGAAGTCCTAGTCATAAAATTTATACATTTTTGATAAACACTGAATTTGGAATGTAATAACTAAACATACAAACAAATCAATAAGAAAAGGAATAATTAAATATAAGTTACTCATAGGCTTGCGAAATAAGTCGACTGACTTTAGACCATCTAAGCAAATGAAGATACTAAATTATTTCTACTGCACAAGAACACTGCAAACATAAATAATTTTTTATTTTAAAATCATACGGAAATGAAGGGTTACGGGGAAAAACGATCATAGTAAAAATAAAGAAAAAATCAGATAATAATATAATCTCGTGAGTGTTAGATTCCTAACGATTCGACATGTGAATCGAGTTAGGGAGAAAAGATCAGAGTCCGTGCGAAAACGGGGAAAAACGATCATGGTCATGTGTATGGTTTTTATTTTTAGTACGTAATTTTGTTATACTAACCAGTTATTATTAAAATTATTAATAACGTCGATAACGACCGTTGTTATGTAACTGTTGCGTTTTGATATAATATTATCTGTAATACGTACGACGATTTTACAATGAAATGATGTTATAACAGTATTATTTGATCATATTTTACGTCGCACGTGTTCTAGTGTTTATTTTTCATAAATACAGACAAGCGCTAAGTTTATTTTTTTAAATGGACACTAGTTTTAGTGATTCTAGTGCTGAATCTGAAAAGGACAATGCCAATCGTATCAAAAAACGCAAAACAACCGGAAGATTGAGTGAAGTAATAAAAAAAATTCGTGTAACGTCCAACGAGTTAGGGAGTGATTGTCGTTGTAAGAGGCATAAATGATTCGAAGTTATTTCTCCTGATGAAAAAAATAGATTTATCAAAGATTTCAACAATTTAGGTGAGTACAACCGCCAAAATGAGTATTTTGGGGATTTGATTACGATTCAACCTGTTGTACAACGTAGACGGGTACAAGGAAAAAACCTCTACGTGGTGTACCCGAGGCAACGTTTTAAACGGATAATTTTTCCAAACACAGGCACGCACACTTGTCCTGTTATCTTCTTGTGCATTTTCATAGGATACTTCTTAAACATATAAAATATAAAAAATGATGAACAATAAACGGCCCTTATCAGGGCCAACCATGACGATCGCTTCAATAAATATTGAAGGTATATCACAAGAAAAAAAAACTTTACTAGCACAATTGTGTAAAGATGCTCAATGTGATGTTCTGTGCGTAGAAGAACCGCACAGAGATCAAAATATGAACACCCCTAAGATTGATGGAATGAAGCTTGTCAACATCATACACCACAAAAAACATGGAAGTGCCATGTTTGTAAAGAACTCGATAGCTATCAAATCAATGCAAATACACGGAGCAGGGGGCATAGAAATATTAACGACTGATTTGGGAACCATTTTAATTTCATCAATATATAAACCTCCAAATACAAAATTTAATACAATCACGATATTTTATCAAGATGTACAACAAAAGATCTGAGTAGTAATTGGTGATTTCAACAGTCACAATCCGAGTTGGGGTTACGGAAATATGAACGAGGATGGACAAAATGTGGAAGAATGGGCTGAAGGTGAAAATTTATCCTTAATTCATGACCCAAATTTACCGGCATCCTTCAACAGTGGAAGATGGAAAAGAGGTTATAATCCTGACCTCATTTTCGCAAGTGATACTAGAAGTCACCTATGCACAAAGAAATCGGACAGCCAATCCCCAATACTCAACATAGACCCATCATATGTAAAATAATGACTGCAATACATCCTAAAAAGGTGCCATTCAGACGAAGATTTAATTTTCAAAAGGCAAACTGGAAGGATTTTGCAAAAACTCTAGATGAAAAGATGATTAGTATTGATTCAAAACCAGAAAGCTATGAACTCCTCACTAAGCATGAAAAAACATCTGCAATAAAACCTATTCAGAGAGGTTGTAAAGAATATGTGGGTAATGTGGGTAATAATGTGGGTTGATGACTGCTTTTTTATTTAAAATGTCGGCTGGTAATGGTATATAAGACCTTATATCTAATTAGTCGGGAAGTGCTACAATGTCGTTTAATTCTGTCCCAACTAACTATTAACAAATTAAAAATTAAAAAAATTAAAAATAATAATAATTATAAATAAATAGGTAGATAGATAAATTTTAAAAATTAAAAAAAAAAAGAAAAATATTTTTGTCAGAAAAAAAATTACTTATTTAAATGTTTTGAATGAGACACCCATCAGGGGTGTATAACTGTAAACACTAAGCAAGAGGCCGTCAATATATTGAAATTCAAATCCACTACCTTTACCCATATAATTTTCTTCTTCCGTCAATATAATTAAAAATTCCTCATCTATTATTTTATTTAAATCACTGTTATCGTATATCAGATAAAATATTATAAAATATTATATAATAAAACCATTTATTTCAAAAATTTATTTTACATGTTTTATTGTTAAATCGTACATAATCAGGTATTCATTTTACCTTATTTTGGAACCCATTTAATACTATAAAGGTTATAAAAGGATAAAAATATGTAAAGGAAATAAAAGAGATACTATATGCTCTGTATAACAGATTGGTTATGGTATTGTTAAATTTACGAAGCAAATGACGATGTCTCTGCAGGTTTCTACAGATTTAAAGAGTATGAGCCCCTCTGTCATTTATAAATTATACAAGATCCTTTTTAAATAATCGAAAGAAGGGTACATTGGAATGTATAAGACTATTCAGATAACGAGTAATGAGTTTAGAGCATTTTACAAATAATAATATTTACGAAATACGTTTGTATTATTCACTTAACGGTAAAATACATACGGGCGTCAGAGCCCCGAATGACGCGGTAAGGCTGGATACTAGAACTATAACGTTGTTATTATGTACAAAATGCGAGTGTGTCGTCATTTCCAATAACACACACACATATGCATAGTGCATACTGTAAATATACATTTTTAATATGTAAAAATCCAAACAGTTTCGTCAACTGCATAAATATTAAACTTGACGTTTGTCTTCTCGTTTTTAATTATGTCGTTATCGTTCGCTCGATTATATACCCATAAATGTTCTTCCCCGTCCGTATAATTTATATGTACAACACTGTTCTCAAATCGTATGCGGTCTACATCAATATTTTTCATTATAAGTATAAATAAATAGTTATTTATTCACTTAATATACAAATAACAAATTAACTACAATAAAATGATACCGAAAATTAATTATGAGTTTATAACGTGTGCTATACTTAATACATAAACGTTTTATTATATAATATCCATTCGAAAAATTGTTTAACATATCAATAAAATGTTCTTTAAACACAAACAATTTGTAATTTTAAGTTTAAACATTCACATAAAGATACAATGCAGAAAATTCTAGAAAATGAGATTGAAATTGAAAATTGAAAAAAATTGAAAACGCGATCCGTCCAGCTGTGTTTATACGAAGGTTCTCGTTTTATTCGTCGTGCAGATCGACGTGTACTTCGACATATCGATCGACGGCAAGAGCATCAGGAGCTCGACGAAAAAAGGACGACCAAGAGGAGACGACGACTGTTTGCCGTCGTGAGGGGTGCGGCCGAAAACGATTCATTCCTGCTCGGGTAATAATAATAATGCCGTATTACGATATTGTAGAAAGCGTTTGAAAAACGAACAAATTTTAATGTGTTATTATTACAGCGAACGCGAAAACACAATATTATCGACAAATACGATTTAATTACATATTTAGGTACATATATTCTGTGACGAACTCTACGTTTGTTTTTCACCTTTACGCGTACACGACGACGGTATTATCGTGCGTATACGAGCCGCCGCCGAGATCGTACGCGATGTTTATATTTACTCGCTTCTTCCCCACCGCCGGACTCGCCGCGTAATATATATACATACTATTCGTGTGTGCGTATTTAATTTTTTTTTTTTTTACACACGCGGACACGTTCCTAAGGTCGGCCGCGACCGAAGGTGAGTCGGTTTGGCAGACGCGAACTCGACGATCGTAATAACGCGGGCAGCGACGGTGCGAAATCTGGTTAGTTTGTACGCGGTAGTGTCGTGTCGAAAACGCACAACGCGCGCGCACCAACACGATAACGATACCGCCGTCGTTTTCGACAAATTCACTTCGGACGTACTGATAAACGTCGTTCGTCCCCGTTCGTCTTCTCCTGTCGGTCACCTGCACTGTGCTAAACCCGGACTGCAGTTACCTGTGTCGCACGCCCTCGCCGCGGCGGACGTGCCCGCGCGGAGATTCGCCGGTCGCGGCATGTCGTCGTCGTCCGGAACGGAAGCACAGCGACGGACGGCGTGACCATTGTGTTCTTTGCTGCGGCTGCGGCTTCGGCGTGAGAGATGTACAGCTTTTCGAGGCTGTCCGAGATGAACGACTACAAGTACTCGAAAACGGCGTCGATGCTCGACAAGCTCGTACACGTGACAAGGATATTCGGAATGTGTGCCCCTCGTCCCACACACACACAAAAAAAAAAAAACCTGAGTTGTGAACTTTTTTCGAAAACGCCCGGAGTGCGCGGGTTCTGTTTTATTTTTTTTTTAACCGAGTTTACGAGTGCGCACTACATAAGAATACGATATTTTAGAACTGCGATCGACTGAAAATCGCGGGCGACGAAACAAATCCGATATACAATATTACATTATTACGGACGTGTTCCGATTTTTCTTTTTACGTAATACAAACTTATAGTATCGTTTTAAAGATAAAACACGCGTAATGGTGTGTTATTGAAGAACGTAATTTTTCAAAACGTTTACACTATGCGGCGTTTTATAATTATTATTTTTTTTTTTTTTGTTAACATATATAACAAGTCGCTATACTTTTATACTATACACGGTTTGCTTTTCGTACTGCACGAAAACCGTGTCGCGCGTATAGTACACGCTTTTTGACGTTTTATGTCTTTGCTTTGGCACACAACCTAAAAAAACGTTACCGCTTCGCATCACGAAACACCACCTACACACACACACACACACACACACACACACCTAAACACACACACACACACACACACACACACACACACACACACCTAAACACCTATACATGCATTTGGTATAGTGTAAGATCCATATGTAAACTGAGACCTTAAGAGATCCACCTTTTAAAAATATTTTTTGAACTTTGGAGTAAATGGAAACATATTTTACGATCCTGTTGATTAACTTACAGTCATAAAAATCAAGGAACACTTGTCATTTTTTTTAACCCTCTTATATCCTTCCGAGATCCAGAGTGTTAAATAGTTATTTTAGTACTTAAATAGATCCGAAAACTAAAATCATTACCATAAGAGATCTAAATGTGTTTCAAAATTTTAAATAACTGCAGCTATTAGATCCATGCTCTGTTGCCAATTTGAACCTAATATTATACTTTATGAGCATAACGATGGATCTCATAAGAGTTCTGTAAATACTTAAACACACTATTACGAAATAAAATTTTTCTTATGTAATTAATATTGGAGACAATATTAAAAAAATCTGACAATTTCTAAAAAAAAAATTGTGCTACATACCTATAATTTACTATTTATTACTATGCATAATATATCTTATGTAATTCAAAATGAAATCTATGTATATCTTGATACAATGAATCTTGCTTCAAAGTACATAACCATATAATATCAATATTTAATTAAATGAAATTTATAAAATTACAATAGCTATTTTTTTAATTTATTTTAAAGGATATAACAATAAAGTATCCATTTAATTCTGTAATTATCCATAGATGTACATTTCGGATAGCCTACATTAACTAGGAATGTTTTATTGTATGAATAAAAAAAACATTTGACACCTGATAGTTAAAATAATAATTATATTTTTCATGATTAATGCAATCATAATTGATGAACAAAACCAATATAAAAATAAATAAAATTACCAAAAAGCAAACTATATTTACCAAAGATTTTATTTTTAGAATGTTAACCCAAAATGTAATATACAATAAGGTCTTGAGATCTGATGACATATCCTTATAAATAAAATGTGTTTAACATTTATTGTATTACATTGTTACTACTTTACGAGATCTAGAATTACCAGGAATATTTTTCGTATCTTAAACCAATGAAATAAATTGAAATGCCCTCGAGAAATCCGAAAATCGGGAAATTGGTTTATTTATAATAGATTAAATAAACAATATATGTAATTATAGTCAGACTAGTAGATGATAACGTTGTGAGATCCAGAATCGTGCATTTCTATCTTATGGAAGATCTCATAGCGTTTTTTAAACATATTTAAACACAAGCCGAAATCATACCAGCAGTGGAACAATATACTTTTAATTTAGTTATATTCATCAACGAAAATTCATCCAAACACTTTAAATGACGTAAGATCTGGAAATATGTTCTTTAATAATACATATTAATATTTGAAGGGAAGAATTCGCATCTTAAAATAAAATTTAATATAAGTTCTCAAACACTCAAATGACATTGATAATATCACACTATATCAAATATCCAAATTATTTTTTTTCTAAAATTCTTGAAATCTTCAAAGAAACTTTCGACCATCACCTTTTTATATACGAGTATATTTTGATTTTTGGTTATTACTTTTTAGTTACATATTTTATATATGCTCAAAATATTTTACAACTAATTTAATGTTAAAATAAAAAAATTAATAACTTATATTGTATTATTACTAGGGTCCGGATTTCTATGCGAATTCATAATTCTTCTACAATTCGTTAAGAATAATTTTTATTAAAGTTGTTGACATTTTATAATGTGTAGAGTCTTGTTGAATACCTTGGATTTACAAGAGGTAAACGATATATAATAAACAGGTGAATAATATAACGAATATATTGAAAAGTATCCGACAAAATAAAACGCGGCATAACACGTGTGTACGACTAGGAGCGTAAGTATAGATTATTCATGGGGGATTTTGACTTTCAATTATTAGTAATAGGCTGGCATAAAATAATTTTTTTATTTTACTTATTATATAAAACCCTCATTTATAAAAAATATCTTGTCGATTGTCGTCGACGTGTTCTTACCGCGAACATGTACTTTTATGAAAACTGACGACTGTTCGAATCGGATTTTTCATCGTTATTGCCGTCGATGTCTTCTAGTTTATCGACGGAGTTTGCGATTCAGCGTATTCGAATCCCCGCCTGGTAGTTATACAGCTGGCGGCGATGAACGCATGGGAATATGTCGAAATACAAAATTGTAGCGTACTTATATATAACGTCAGTCAATAATATATGGTTTTTTTTATAATGGCGGTTAAAATTGTTGTAAAAAACGTAGACGCATTGCGTATGATTTTTATTTAATAATTCTATGGTCTTTGGGATACAAAAAGTATTGTCATATGTCTTACGTGCATCTATGTAGAATCTTTCGAGTTGAAACATTTAACAATATCAGTATTTTGCATCGAAAAATTTATTACGTTTTTTTAAACTTAGTAACTTTTGTAGTAGATGTACGAATGAAATCGTTTTTCTCCACTCAATGAATTTCGTGAGATAGACAGCGATCGGTGATGAGCAGATTGGCGACCCATTTTCGTTAATTCACCAGTCAGGTATGTGGTATCCTTTATAGTCCATGATCATTTTGTAGTAAAACAAAAAAAATATAAAAAGGGTAACCCCCTTTCAATAAGAAATAATAACAATAATATCATGCAGGTATAAAATAAGTTTATTACCTTTTTTGTCGTCTCGAAGATTTGCCTATCACGGATTTCAACTCTTGCGGACAATTTTTTTTTTTATTGATTATGTTAATAACTTTGCAAATCAAACGGAATAAGAAATGAAAGGTTGGGACGCCACCTTTGACTTGTTGCAAAGTCAGCGCTAAGAAATAAAGAACAACACAAAAGGTGATTTCCACGTTGTAAGAAATTAGAGTCACCTAATTTCGGAAAACCGATCTGTTGAGTCGTTCTTGATAAGTATGCGTATACTCCCAGGTAGACAGAGACGGTCTGTCTGTCGGGTGGACTGTGACGATCTGAGAGCCCTCTGAAAGCTGGAGGGTGAATTTATCGATATTTTTTGAAGGACATATACTAAGATTTCGGTCCCACAGGGTTATCGCTTATTTATTTATCCATTGTCTGCGAATTTTGCGCAGTCTAAAATTTGTTCGTAGTGTCACAAATCTGCGACCTTTGTGTTCACCTGAACAAATATGTGTGATTCATTTCGTTCTTTCTTCTTTTCTCTTTTTCTTTTTTTTCTATATTTACTATTTTTGTTATGGAGTATAATATTCTTTTGTATGGTTATTTAATTGTTTTATATTAAAAATCATATTGAAGTCTGATAGCGAATTCTTCTTATGGGACTGAAATGTTTTATGTGTATTATACTTATATATAAAATACGCATTAAATTATAGGTGATTATAAAATGACTATTATTGTTATTCCTATAGGGGATTTATGATCGGTGTTCCGAGAAAATTTTACTCTAATATATTTATTAAAATATAAACTAAAAAAAGTGTTCATAATAAAAACCAATACAGAAATAGTTGTTAAATGTTATAAATTCATTTCCAAATAATTTTTGTTATGATACGAGCGTATGTTATTACATGTATTTGTTAAAGTATAATCTATAAAAGTTTACTTTTTATTTCATGGTTTCAGTTATGATATGAGTGCATATCATTACAATTTACAAGACTAGATATTTTAGTAATTTACTGACGACCCGTTTATGAGCGTTCGTTTAGCTCCTCGTAACATTCCAGGGTCAATGTGCTTTTTATTCATATAATATTTTATTCAAATATTTTCTAATATGTCATATACACATCCAAAATTATTAGTGTTTCGCCGCATTTGATTATTTTCCGTAGTCACACCAAAGCTGAATTGTTGTGCTGCAGGCATCGGCGAACGTGAGAAAATGTGTCGAAATACGAAAGCTTACGCGCGTAAAAAAAAATTATATATAAATATATATATATCTTGTCGAAATTCGTCGAAGTTTGTTTGTCAAGAACATGTTTTTTTAGGAAAACTAAAGACCGTTTTGTCGCATCCCTGCTTAGTTGTTGTACAGTCCGAGGCGGTGGACGCATGCAAATTTGCCGAATAACGATACGATATCGATATTATCGAATACGATATCGTAGCATGCATAAAAAAAAAAATCTGGTGACTTTTCGTCGACGTGTGTTTGTCTTGCGTTTGTTAGTTTTTAATGAAAATTAACGACCGTACGAATCGGACTTGATTGTCTTTACTACACGTCGACGGGTACTAGTGTTTCGCCGGATTTGGCGAATCGTTATTGTCGAATCCATGACTGGATGTTGTACAACTCGTGGAGGTTGATAATTCCAAATATTTCGAAAGGCGTTATTTATGTGCTCTTATACAGTACAACAACTAAGAAGGTATGCGACAAAATGGTCTTTAGTTTTCCTAAAAAAACATGATCGCGACAAACAAACTTCGACGAATTTCGACAAGATATATATATATATTTAAATATTATTTTTTTTTTACGCGCGTAATATTTCGTATTTCGAGACATTTCCTCACGTTTGCGGCTGCCTGTAGCACAACAACCCAAATTTGGTGTGACTACGCAAAATCATCAAATGCGGCGAAACACTAATAATCATGGATGTGTATATGACATATTAGAAAATATTTGAATTAAATATTATATGAATAAAAAGCACATTGGGCCTGGTACGTTACGAGGTGCCAAACGAACGCTCATAAACGGGTCGTCAGATAATTACTAAAATATCTAGTCTTGTAAATTGTAATGATATGCACTCATATCACAACTGAGACCATGTAATAGAATATAAACTTTTATAGATTATACTTTAACAAATGCATGTAATAACATACGTTCATATCATAACAAAAATTACTTCAAAATGAATGTGTAATATTTAACAACTACTTCTGTATTAGTTTTTATTATGAACACTTTTTTAGTTTATATTTTAATAAATATATTAGAGCTCAATTTTCTCGGAACACCGATCACAAATCCCCTATAGGAATAACAATAATAGTAATTTTATAATCACATATAATTTAATGCGTATTTTATATATTAGTATAATACACATAAGACAATTCAGTCCTATAAGAAAAATTCGCTATCAGACTTCAATATGATTTTAAATATAATACAATTAAATTAACAAACAAAAGAATATTATACTCGATAACAGAAATAGTAAATATATTAGAAAAAAGAAGAAGAGAAAATAAGAAAGAACGAAATGAATCACACATATTTAATCAGGGGAACACAAAGGTCGCAGATTTGTGACACTACGAACAAATTTTAGACTGCGCAAAATTCGCAGAAAATAGAAAAATAAATTATCGATAACCTTATGGGCCCGAAATCTTAGTATATGTCCTTCAAAATATATCGATATATACACCCTCCAGCTTTCAGAGGGCACTCAGATCGTCACAGTCCACCTGACAGACAGACCGTCTCTGTCTACCTGAGAGTATAGGCATACTTATCAAGAACGACTCAACAGATCGGTTTTCCGAAATTAGGCGACTCTAATTTCTTACAACGTGGAAATCATCGTTTTTTGAGTTGTTTTTATTTCTTGGCGCTGACTTTGCATCAAGTCAAAGTTAGCGTACCAACATTTCATTTTCATATTCTGTTTGATTTACAAGTTATTACCTAAATTAATAAAAATATTGTCCGCAAAAGTTGAAATCCGTAACAGGCAAATCTTCAAGACGACAAAAAAGGTAAAGGTAATAAATTTATTATATACTTGCATGATATTATTGTGATTATTTCTTATTGAACAGACAAGACGGTTCTCGAATTCACACCCCTTGACTCGTGTTATTTAATCTTTTAATTCCTTTTTTATATTTTTTTGTATTACTACATATATAATGACAAGAAACAATATATAGGTTCTTTAACATTGTGTTAAATATTTAGTATTATGTAAATTGATATGTTTGACAAGCATGTATGTGATTTTATTGTTTCGAGTAAAAACAATTGAAAGCATCGGCATGTTTCAATGTGTAACTTTGCTAAGAACTTCTCAACGACGTTCCTCGTGAAGAAGATCTACAAAACATATGGGTTCTACGCGCAATAGTTTTCGTCAAAAAGAATACGATAGGATGTGAGCAGTTTCGTTTCTTTACGATTGTTCACGAGTCAGGTATTATTTGGTTTCTTTTTACAGTCGGTGTTAATTTACTAAATTTGATATTTAGGTTTCTGCCTGACAACGCGTCTAAGAGCTAGTTCGGTTTACCATTTGTACCGTCCCAGGATCGATGTAATTTTGTTACATTTTATATAGTATTTATACGTCGGAATTCGTGAAGCAGAGTTGTCGCACAATAGTCGGTATGCTGTACAGTTCGCCGTGGTGGTCGCTGCAAAATTTGGTTGGAAGACCATATCGACGCGCACTTTTACATTAAGTCAAGCTTCAAAATATTGTATTTTTTTATTTTTATTATTTGCATATGAAATAATTGTATTTATGTAATCGAAGGTGCATATGATATTTTCATATATTTTTATAATAATTGTATGATCCGTGGGATACAGATGGTATTGTCCTATATCTGACAAGCATCTATGTAATTTGATTGTCTTTAGTTAAACATTTTTCAATATCATCATTTTTGTACAGGTAAATTTGTTAACAACGTCTCAACGTTGTAACTCGATTAGTAGATCTACGATAAGTATCTTTTCACCTCGCGATGGACTTCACCGGGTAGACTACGCTCGGATGTGAGCAATATTTACAACACGTAACGATTATTCACTACTCAGGGAAGTGGTTTAATTTACGGTTGATACTGTTTTACCACATACGGTATCTTGGTAATCGTCAGGCGACATGCCTACGAGCGTGATCGCTTTTCGCTATATAAGTCAACGATTACTTGTGTTTCGGCGGAATTCTCGATTCAAATTTGTCCTACCACCACCGTGTCGTTGTTTTTTTTGCCGCGCTAAATAAATGTCACAATGGCGTATCCAGGTTATTTAAAGGGGGAGAATAAATTTAAAATCAATAAAATGTTACCATAACATACATGCACACACACACACCTATATACACACACACACATTTACATACACACAAACACACACACACACACACACACACCACACACAAACACACACCTATGACAACAATGACGGTTTGTCGTCTTCGTGATTATGTCAATATAGATCCGGGACAGCAACGGTTCCGTGGTTTTACACCCGCTCGTATTTCGGTGAACCAACGACAACATATGAATTAAAATCGACCTTACCGTGTTGGAGTTTTCGCGCCGGTTTCGTTTCACTGAGCCGTACCACGATCATCGACCGGGTGAAAAATCGTGCGGCACGTTGTCTTCACACGCCGATTCAATCAGAATGTCCGGTCGTCCATCGCGGACGGTTTTCACCGCGTAAACCCATCGACTGAGTCGAGCACACGGCACCACGGGCGGTCGCGATCGAAAATCTCGTGACCGCCCACGGTCTGGACCGCGCGTCGACCGTAATGGGTTACCGGTTTCGACCTGACCGTGACCGGACCGGTGTGTCGTGTATAACCTAACCGGTTGATATTTCTGCATACGAGTATATCGAGACGACCGATTTCGCCGCACGCGCAACTCGTCAAGTCGATGCCGGAGAACGTACTTTCCTGGGGATTTGCATTGCTCGTTGCTTACCTCGCGAGCAGTGGCGTATTTTTTTTATCTTTTTCTTTTTTTCCCGGTCGGGGAGGTTTAAATAGAACATAACAAATAAAATTGTTGTTCTGCGTTCCGCGTAATCACTATACAGACGGACGGCGTTCACGTGTCAACACGGGGACAATGCCGTTATTTTAAATTCAATCTAAACGGGCGTCACTAGAGTCGCGATTTCGAACGTGTTGTGTTTTTCACAAAAAAATCGAATCTCCCGATTCCCGAAATAGAATCGCACCAACGCGGTCGCCGGACGAGTAAACGTCGGCTCTCGGATTTTTTCTATTTTTTTCGTTTGTTTTGACGCTGTTTGGCATCGCCAATTGTTTTTTACAGTCGTGAAAAACGAAAATAAAATACAAGTTCGTTAACCAGAGTTTCCGTTGGCCGTCGATTTGATTTTTTTCGACACGGATTTGTTCGCCATTCGTGGCGTTCGTAAAACGTACACGAACGAACGATCGGATATGGTTCGATCTGAACGCGGTCCACCCACGACGGCCTCGGTCTAGCATTTCTAACTCGCCCGGCGTTCTTCACAGCGTACGAATTGCCAGATACGTTGTTCGTCACATCGTGTCGCGGAACGTTTGCCGCGAGATCTGGAAACGACGTCGCCGCGTTGGCCAAGAAAGGTAAGGCGACCCGACAACGTGACGAAATGTTATAAACGAAAAAAAAATATATATATATATGTATTATATAATATAATATAATATTCAAAGTACCATTTAATATTATGATCATACGAGTAGTAAAGTATCTCCATCGCAATAATATTATCATTGTTTTTCACAAAAACTTAAACGTCCAATATTATTACAAATCAATCGTATTACATAGTAATTATTATAAATATTGTTGACATAAAATGAGTATATATATATATATATATCAATATTATAAAAAAAAAATCAAACATTTACCATACCTTATGTATAAATGTAAATGATACAGCTCGCACGCGCGTACAAAGCGTCAAAACCGAAGAGGAACACGACAGGCTGTTAAATAACGTTTTGGAAAATCGAAAAAATAAAATACATCAAATATGCAACACAGTATGTCCGAGTGTCGTAAGTCTGTTCGATCGGAAACGTTCGTCTGTTTTAAGTGTGTGCACTTTAGCAGGCGACAAACGAAAACGAAAATGAAAACGAAAACACGACACTGCGCAGTCTGTACACGAACGACTAAACGAATTGAATACAACAAAAATAATAACCGTCGTCAAGTTAGATAGTTAGGTAGTTTCCCTCTTTTGCGTATGAAAATACATGTCGATAGACCACAAACAATAATTCAATTGACTCAATATACAATTTCCTTCATCACGGTTCGTCGAGTTCGCCACTTCAATCTTTATCAGAGAAATCATACGAAATTTTCTAAATCTATTTATTTGACTAGATGTATACCAAAAAAAAAAAATTAAATAAATGTTTAAATTAAATAAAAAGTCACACGAGTGAGGTGATATAACTGTAGAACGTTCGGAAGATCCTAACGTCTTGTCTGTTTGGACGGTAGTGTTAATTTTAAAAAAATGTATGTACACCCCGAAGATGGTCAAAACGACCTACAGAATAATGAACTATATAATAATCATACATTTAAGAAAATAATAATAATAATAAATTAAAATACATTTTAAATATTATTTACTTTATATAGATTACAACTACGCTATGTGTATTGTGTATAACTTAAACGATTACTAGTGACAATAAATATTATGTATATGCAAAAAAAAGAACACTACTAAACTGATATGTCTACCACTTAAACGAGAGAAAATTGTTTTATATAAACTAGACTAGGGGGATGGGGGAGAGGAGGGCTAATCAAAATAGAAGGGAGTACAATCGAGTAATATATATTTTATAATAATGATCGTGCATTTCGTTCTGCGAATTTCCAAAAAAAAAAAAAAAACACGCCGTAAATATTTAAATAGCCGAACAAGTTATATAATAAAATAATATACATTTACAATCACAACGATTTTTCAGTAATATTAAAACAAAAAATTCATTAGTTCAATATTATTAGGATACGCGATAATCGTCTCAAGTAAGTAAAAAGTATGCAGTATATAAATATTATATTGCAATAGACGCGATGTGCACAGCAAATTATCTACCCTGTTAAAACTTAAATTTTATACTCTCAAGTCATTTGACGATTTGAAACAAAAAAAATAAATAAAAATATATACATATACAATAATAGTTCATATGTTTAATGTATACGTACAAATATAAATACGAAAAAAAACCATTGAACTCGTGTAACTTTTAATAGAAACTTCAAATAAAAATTATTCTTATAATTATAAAGAAAATAAATCTCCAAAGAAAAATTAATCTTTCTTGCCGACCGAAATACATATATAATATTTTATTTACACTTATGTGTGTGCGTGTATGTATGTGTGTGTATGTGTGTGTGTACGTATACTTCATTTGAAATGATACGACAGAAAAATCTTAACAGTCTTCTATATCGCTGGGTGCATCGAGAGCTGTGTGCAACGTGACGGCAACACCTCTGTTCACGCTGACTGCTGGATAAAAGACACCGTACAGACCATGAAAAGCCACATGACCCTAGAAAAATAAAAACGCATCAATTTAGAAGTCCAATTAGTGAACAAGAATTGTCTCCGAAATCCCAGTTAACAGAACAGTACTAATATGCATAATACACTCTAATAGTATTTTCAAATAGGTAAACGGTATACATTTTAAAAGGTAAAAAGTGCTTAAGTAAAAGGGACAAACGACGGGAGGGGGAAAATATATATTAATAACTGAATAGAAAAATTAAAATAAAATACGAAATACTCGAATTAAATTTCATAACATAACATTTCATTAGTATATAAATACAAATTGACAAGAAAACAATTATTCAGTTACAATATTAACAATATTGTTAACTTATGAATGTTATTTTGTTTCGAAAATATTATAAGTTCAACATTAATATTTTGTAATGGGTTATCTTTTTATACTTTTGAGTCTTGTTTATTATTACACTTTTAGTGTTTTTACATAGAAATCGATGAATAAGATTGTTTTTTAATGTAATGTCGATTATGAATTTATCATTTGTCGGAGACAAATCTGAGTGAAAAACAAGCAGAAAGTCAACAACATTCTATTGCATCTAGTTGTAAGACAGTTGGTGTGCAAATAGAAAGAGCACAGAAAACAATATTTTGCTCCGAAATCTCATACTTGTGGTTCGTCATTGACGAAGAACGACAATTGGTGTTTGTTCAAGTCCAAGAGCACGCCAACAGTGGATCCCACTTGGATACCGCCCTCGCACCACTGTTCGTGGCTGCGACAGTGCATGAACCAAGACCTTTGTTTGTCAATGTACATACTCCAGCCAGATTCGTCATTGCCTGAAAGAGAATTTATAATGGTAAGAAAGATAAAAATAAAATTGACACATGGTGAATTTAACAGAAATATTCTAATACCACGAATTGCTACAGCGATAAAAAACTTATTTTCCCACTCATTTCTCATTCAAACAAAAAAAAAAGGCAAACAATTACATTCATATTGCGATGTTGGTAATATTATAAATCTGTATGAGCCGAAATCTGTTTTTTTTTTTTATTCTTTATTTTTCAATCGCATTCAAACCAACTTTAATTATTTTCAAAACAACAAGTCCGCCACATATATATACGAAGGATATACTGTTTGCAGATCAAGACGACGTATACGCCAAGTGACGATCCGTACCGAGCATTTCCTCTTTGGACACGTCCAATCGGGCAACGCCGAAACTGGGATCGGTGTCGGCGTCGAAGCGGTCGATGGTGAACTCCCAGTAATGCACGCCCCTGGAGAACCCGACTTTACGAAAAATGTGATTTGACGAAAACAAATGTACAGTCGCGCAACTATGTTATTAACTTGAATCTAAATATATATATATGTATTGAAAATGGATAATTTTCTTTATAATATATAAAAATAATATTACTCGTTTATTTATATTTATAATTGTTTGTATGCATATGCTATATATTCAACGGATAATAAAAACGTGAAATAATAGAAATAATCGGTGTGCCAGTCACGTTTAACGTTATGCGTACAAAATATATTTTGTTTTTCGGAAATAACATATATGTATATAAACATAAAAAAATCAATGGTATTTTAAAATATTTTCAACAAAAAAATCGTAGCGTACGAGCAGGGGTGGACTGGCAGGGCGGGTAAGAGGCCATACCCGCACAGGCCCTTTAGACATTTTGTACTTGGGCCTTAAGCTATTTATTTTATTATGGCCTATTGGCTTACACAAAATAATATACCTAATAGAAAAATTATTACGATATTCTAAAAGATTTTTAACACGAGTATTTGTTATCTTTCACATCGTAGCCAAATGTCGATAACCGAAATCGAAAAATCAAAACTTTTGTGAATTCTTTCACACTTTTTTTAGTTAATTTTTTTTGAAGTCGGTTTTATTTTGATCCAATAATTTTTTTTATGTGATACATAATCAAGTTATTTATTTTATCAAGTTGCTTGTTTGTATTAATTACGTTAGTTTAAAGCCTCCTAAAAACTTACCCACCTGGGCCTTCAGAGTCTCAGTCCGCCCCTGCGTACGAGTACGTAAACTAAATGGTGCATTTTTTTATTTATTATTATTATTACTATTATTACTATTATTATTATTATATTATTATTATTTATAATTCTTCTTCTTCTTCTCTTCTTCTTCTTCTTCCTCTTCCTCTTCCTCTTCCTCTTCCTCTTCCTCCTCCTCTTCCTCTTCCTCTTTCCTCCTCCTCTTCCTCCTCTTCATCTCTCTCCTCCTCCTCCTCTTCCTCCTCCTCTTCTCCTCCTCTTCCTCCTCCTCTTCCTCCTCCTCTCCTCCTCCTCTTCCTCCTCCTCTTCTCCTCCTCTTCCCTCCTCTTCCTCCTCCTCTTTCCTCCTCCTCTTCCTCCTCCTCTTCTCCTCCTCTTCCTCCTCCTCTTCCTCCTCCTCTTCCTCCTCCTCTTCCTCCTCCTCTTCTCCTCCTCTTCCTCCTCCTCTTCCTCCTCCTCTTCCTCCTCCTCTTCCTCCTCCTCTTCCTCTCCTCTTGTTCCTTTGCTCCTCCTCGTTGTTGTGTTTGTTGTTGTTGTTGTGTTGTTGTTGTTGTTGTTGTTGTTGTTGTTGGTGTTGTTGTTGGTGTTGTTGTTGGTGTTGTTGTTGGTGTTGTTGTTGGTGTTGTTGTTGGTGTTGTTGATCGTAAATCGCATTGTGTACCATACTTACGTACACTATTATTCTCTACGGTAATATATCATTGGAGAAAAAAGTCTAAATTTGAATACCGCAAAAAAAAATATATATATGTAAAATTATTTTAACGTACCCACTAGGTGACAAAAGAAAATGACTATTTTTCCCTATCCAGTCCAAAAGCATATTGAACGATTTTTTTTTATAATCTCGTCGGACACACTTGAAGAGGACAATACATCATTAATCTTAATTTTTATTAACACTATATTTATATATAATGAAATAATGTTTTAATTATAATTTAAGTGAATATTGTGTGTAGGTACGCGGAAAAATAGATTCGTTAAAAGACTATATATTATAATAGAAGAAGATACCAACCCTGAAATCTCCGCCGTTCCCATCATCCAATTCCAACACGTAACCTTCGATGTACGACGAAGCCGGCGGTTGCCACGCGATTGTCACGCTATTGTTTTCGGCGCTGCACTCTTCGGTGATGATCAGAGCTGCACTCGGAGCTAAAATAATGATAATAATAATAACAATAATCTTTTTTTTAATCGATATATATATATTTTTTTTTAATCATGGCGTAAGTAAAAAACGACCCGAAAAAACACCGTGTACATTATGGTTATCGTATATATTATGTACGACAACCCGCGTATCGTACAACTCTATAAAGGCTAATAATACTAAAGCAATACGCAAATATGTACACAATACCATGTCGCATGCACCCAGTTATACAAGACAAAAATGAAAAACACCAAAATTCGGTAAAATCAAAACTAAATGTATTAAGCTCTGTTCCCGGTCGCTTTATAAGATTAATGCAAGCAGTGGCAAAAAAAACAATATAATTTTTGTTTAGTATAGCGTTTTATAAAAAAAAAAAAACAATGTAGTAGTTGTTAGAATACCCGTATACCAATAAAACACACACACCTACTATAATACGTTGTGCGCGTGTGTGTAAATGTGTTTTTTTTTATGGAGTAACAATTATCGTGTGGTGCGATACGTGTACTATACGTACTTTTCATTTGTATAAAATTCATGTGTTCGATTGCTTTCAACACGGTATTATCATCGAGGGTCAAATCCAGCTGGTGATACGTGCGAGGGGACGGCAACACGTCCTTGTGCCAGGTCATGTCCGTGTTTGAAACTCTGGCTATCAACATGGATCCGACCTACAGAAAAAAAAAAGATAAAAAAAAACATTTTAACTATATACTGTTGTAAACACGACGTTTGTATATTATTATGAGTAGAATACAATACGCGGGTTATCAAGAAACATCACGATAAGGTATCGAGTACACACTGTACATTCGTGTATTTTTATAATAATTGTATGATCCGTGGGATACAGATGGTATTGTCCAATATCTGACAAGCATCTATGTAATTTGATTTTTTTTTTTTTTTTTGGCTTATTCTAGGCCATTTAGGCCCATTGCCGCTTCCGTTATCTCCCTCCATACGTTTCTGTCTTCAGCCATTTCTTCTCCGTTCGTAACTCCCAGCATCCTGAGATCATCCTTGACCCGGTCTTCCCATCGTTGCCTAGGTCTTCCTCTCGGCCGGCTTTTATTTGGTTTCCATTTCGTGATGGTCAGTATCAGTTGGCCTTCTGCTCTCCAGACGTGTCCGGCCCAACTTATTCTCTGGCTTTTGAGTATAGCCATTATATTGGGCTCATTAAATAAACTATTCAATTCTCTGTTTGATCTTATTTCATATTCCCCTTCTTCATTTATCTTTGGTCCAAATATTCTTCATAGTATTTTTCTTTCGAAGATCATTAATTTGTTTTCGTCAGATTTAGTAGACGCCCATGCCCCACATGCATACAGTACGATTGGTCTAACGAGGGTCTTATATAATCTTATTTTTGTTCTTCTTGATAGTTTTTTAGATTAAAATAATTTTACTAGTGAATAATAACATTTGTTACCAGCGGTGATTCTTCTGTGTATCTCTTTGTGGCTATCTGCTTGTACGTTTATATCTACTCCTAGGTATTTAAAGGTCTGAACTCTTTCAAATGACATGTCTTTTATTGTTATATTGTTTTGCAGATGATCTCTCCTAGATACAATCATGAATTTGGTTTTGTTTTCATTAATGATGAGTCCAATCTTTCTCGCTTCTTCAATTAAAGTTTCGGTTGTTTTCTTTAGGTTATCCTCTGTCTCTGCTATTACAACTATGTCATCTGCGTATGCGGCCAATGTTATCTGTTTTCCTTGTCCTATATTCAAACCATGTGGTTCGTTTTGCAATATTCTTCTAACTACCGATTCCAGTGCGATGTTAAATAAAACCGGAGATAGGGCGTCACCCTGTCTTACCCCTGTATTTACTGTGAACTCCTCTGATATTGCTGCGTTGAACTTCACTTTGCACCTTGAGTTTGTCATACATGCTTTCACCAACCTGACAAGTTTAGCTGGGATTCCTAGTTGGATCATTTCATTCCATAGCGTACTTCTTATTATCGAGTCGTAGGCTTGTTTAAAGTCTACAAATAGCAGGTACACATCATTATCAAATTCATGACTCTTCTCCGTTATTTGTTTGATAATATGTATTTGGTCAGTGGTGGATTTTCCAGTTGTGAAACCTGCTTGGTATTCTCCTACTATTTCTTTAGCATATGGTTTTAATCTATTTATGTTCGTCCGTGTCAACGTGACAACGTGACAACGTCAACGTGTGTAGGACAAGGCGATCACGCTCTTAGACGCGTCGTCGGGCCGTTACTAAAATACCGAGTGTAGTAATACAACACAGACCGTAAAGAAAACCACATACCTGACTCGTGAACAAAGGTAAACGGGGCTCGAAATTGCTCACATCAAATCATGCTCAGCCATAATTTCTGCGGGCATCCTGGCAAAAAACAGCGGGCGGTCAATTAAACCATTTGCAGATAGAAGCGGCGGCGGCGGCGGCGGTTAAATCGCCGGGGTACCGGGCGCCGGCCGGACAAACGACTCGGTCTTTAATGAGCTTTTGCCACGCGCGTTCATTCCGGTAATGTCATAAAATGTCCCAATGTGTTGCAGACTCGTATGCAAGCATTAGTTTTTTTCTGATCCTTTTGCTTATCTTGATGTTCCTTTGCACTTTTCCTGATCCTTTCGCTTATCTTGATGATCTTTTGCTGTTCCTATTGGTCCAGGATCATATTCTTATGACTTTGATGCCTACATTCCTTATCCTTATGCTTAACGTGTTGGTCCTTTTGATCTTTTCCTGATCCTTTTTGTATCTCGTGCTGACATGGTTGGATATTGTTCGTCACGATGCTCATTCCGGGCGATTACATTTCCCTCCATGAAGTCAATACATTCCGGGCTCTCCCGTATATGATGAATGAATATCTATATATCCGTGATCTACGTAATTTTTAATATTCTAGTGCATTAAGTGGTTCGTATTGTGTAATAATAATACTAATAATCATCATCTTTCCTGTTAAACCCGTACTCATTTAAACGCAGTTATAAAAAAAAAAAAAATTGTATCCCACTGCGATAAGGTGGGACGCGTCGTTGGTTTCAACAAGAACATTGATTTCAGCAACAATCTGGTCTTTTAGCATAAAAAAAAAAATTAAATAATAAATAATAAAGAGAGAGAGAAAATAAATAAATGATAGAAGATACATTTTTGTTTATTACCTCGTTGCTACGAGTAGTTTGATTTTTTAAATTAGTTGATTTGTTTTCTTATTATATGCCACTAATTTTATTTATATTTTTTCGTTTGTTCTATCCATCCATTTTTGTTGTACCGCCATGCATGTTTGTACATATTGCCAAATCATTGTTCATTGTATGAACCATTGTAACCGTTCGCCTGGATATCGCCCAGCTAACGCTCCGAGGACGAAATTATCTTATTAATTAATCATCTTATTTTGAGTTACATGGACATTTTCCGATTTATCAATCCATTGATCTTTCTTTCAATATATATATAATCGGTGTGGCAATTAAATAACAAGAATTTGTTTCTAGCTCCTATAGTGGTAACACTAATATCTTAACAATTTATTGACTTAAAGTTCACGAGATTATACACAAGTCTACTAAGTTTGATAGTGATCGGTGTTAGATTTTGTGCTCTAGTTAGTAGTGTAGTGTCGTTACATACAAAAATGTGTGACGTGAAAAATGAGCAACGAATTGTCATCAAGTTTCTAGTGAAATCTGGCGAAAAACCGGCCGAAATTTTCCGAAAATTGCAACATGTGTTCGGTAATAACTGTTTTTCAAAACCACGTGTGTACGAATGGGCCTTAGGTTTTGCATCAGGCCGAGAATCAATGCAAGACGATGCAAGATCAGGTGTCCCTAAAATCTTGCACACTAGGCAAAACGTCGAACGTTTGAGAGTGTTAGTGCGGTCAGATCGACGCCTCACCATCCGAATGATATCAAGTGAACTTGGTATTAATAAAGAAACCATTCGCCAGATGTTACACGACATTTTATTGATGCACAAGCTTTGTGCAAAGCTTGTTCGAAAAGTGCTAACGGCAAAGCAAAAAGAGTTGCGACGGTCGATTTGCGAAGACTTTCTTGAACGAATTCAGAAGGAAGGGCGTGACTGGATGAATTCGATTATCACGGCAGATGAAACCTTTTTTTTTTTTTTTCACTGTTAAACATAGAATCTGGTGGGAAATATTTTCACACTACTGCCACCATGCCCTATATCGTTTATTAATCATAATATAATATATATAACAATAATACAATGAACAGTATACACAGTATTTACAATGACGTGGAGGCCTCTAACCTCCCTGTTTAAATTTGGACATTCGACCCACAACATATTAATACTTAGCTAATTGCCCCTTTGGGCTTTTTGTCTGATTCTCTCTTCTTCTTCCTTGTCGTGCAGTATTGCGCCAACCATTTTCTGGAGTAGGTGTATTTTCTCATCCGCCATCTCCAATATTCCAGCCCTGCCCCTCTGGTTCTCCGGGAGGTCTTCAGGTCTAGAGCTTAGTATTATCTCAGGCACATCCTCTGGCCTCAGGCGACGTCCAATTGCTTGTTCAATGTTCTGCTTGGCGTATCTCCAATGCTCGCACACGAATATTGTGTGCTCTACAGTGTCGTCTATAGCCCCGCATTGAACACAACTCGGGTCCACGGCCAACTTTCTATCGTACAAGTATCGTTGAAAGCAACCGTGGCCCGTTAGTGCCTGCGCCATATGAAATGTCACTGCCCTGAGCTTCGAGTGTAGTACCCATCTCTCCACGTCCGGTACCATTCTCCTGGTCCAGGCTCCCTTGACCGAGTTTTCCCAAATCCGCTGCCAGGATCGCAGTGTGTCTTTCCTCTCCAATTTCGTGCTAGGATTTGGGACTTTTGCGAGTATTTGAGCTGCCAGCCGCCTTCCGGTGTAAATTCTGTCTCGCTCTCCGGCGAGTAGATGCGCCGGTGGCATGCGGACCAACACCAGTGCCGCCATGTCCGACACCGTCCTGTAGCACCTTGTTACCCGCAAAGCCACGACTCTTTGTGTCTGGGTCATTGCGCTTCTATTCTTTTCCGTTGACTCGACCGTCCGTGCCCATATGGGAGCAGCGTATAAAAGTATACTATGGACCACTGACATTAGTAGTGTCCTCTTAGCCTGAGATGGCCCGCCAATGTTCGACATCAATCTACCTAGCGCTGCAGCCGATGCCCTCGCCTTTGCAGTCACTACTCGGACGTGCTCATTAAAGTTCAGCCGCGTGTCTAGTGTGACACCCAAGTACGTAATGGCTCTCTTGACTGGGATCTGGTGTCCGCCGATCATGAAGACCAGGTTGCGGTAAGATCGTTTCCCAGTCAAGACCACCGGTTCTGATTTATGTGGGGCCACGCTCAGGCCGTTCGCCGACATCCAATTTTCGACCATCTCTAGGGTCGGGTTACCGACCATCTCAAGGAGATCAGAGTTGTGACCCCTGACAATTATCGCAACATCGTCCGCGTAACCAACCAGTTCAACTCCTCTCGGTACCTCGAGCCGCAGAAGGCTGTCATAGAAGATGTTCCAGAGCAACGGTCCCAGGACGGAGCCCTGTGGGACGCCACAAGTGACTCCGATCCTGGTATCGCCCTGTGGACCCTCTACGACCAGCTCTCTGTCGCTCATATAGGACCGGAGGAGGCGTACCATGATCCGCGGCACCGCCCTGCGTCGTAGCTCGGCATCAATCAGCGACCAGGGTGCTGTATTAAATGCGTTGGTCACATCAACGGTGATCACCGCGCAAAGGTCTCTGCCACTGGGGGACCCCTTGCCGCGTTCTCCGCCCTATCCACTACATGTCTTATGGCGTCCACTGTGGACTTCCCCGCTCGAAATCCATATTGATTATCGCTGAGACGGCTGTTCTCGCCTAGCCAGGCGTTCAGTCTTTGTAAAACCAGGCGCTCAAAAAGCTTCCCCGCGCTGTTTAGCAGAGATAGTGGCCTAAAGCTAGATGCCGATGTAACCGGCTTGCCGGCACCTTTGTGTAAAAGGACCTAGCTACCTTCCAGCGAGCTGGGAAAGTCCCTTCCCTCCAACATTTATTGAATATCCTCAGTAATGCTTCAGGGGTCCTCCTGGCCACCAGGGCCAAAATCTCATTAGGGATGAGATCTGGCCCCGGGGCTTTGCCGCTTGGTAGCTTGTGTACCGCCCGGTTGAGCTCATTTAGTGTAAAAGGTCGCTCAACCTCTTCGTTTCGGCTAACACCCGACAGCTCACGGATTGTTGTGTCGCACCAACCAGTTGGTGGATGATTAGGGAAAAGTTCCCTAGCCACCTCCATTTCTCGACCGCGTGCTGCAGCTCCTGGTGGTTGTCGTCCTATTTTCCTTGTTACCACCTTATATGGTACGCCCCAGAGGTCATTATTGACCGCGTTGCATAGTTCCATCCAGCAGCGCTCTTGAGAGGAGCGAATTTCGACCCGTAGCCTCTTTTTCGCCTCCCTGTAGGCCGCCAGCTCCGTGCTCCGATCGGCATTACCGCTACGGCGACCCAGCCGTTGGTAGCGCCGCCGGGCGGCAATACTGTCTCTCCGTAGGGCGTCTATATGGCTTGTCCACCAGTGGACTGCCTTCCTGCCGCTAAATCCGACCCGGCGTGGCATCGATAGATTGCATAGCCTTATCAGCTGACTCTCCAGCATCGCAGCAGCGTCCTCAGCACTTGAGCTATGGTCAGTAACTGAGACTTCCTTGACTGCCTTGATGAACTTCTTTATATCCAGCTTTTTAGTCGCCCACCCCTTACAGTTCGTTGTAAGTCTACGGTCACTTCCAGGGCGGGTACCGTTCGCTAATTCAACCACGTATGTTATGTAACGGTGGTCGCTACCCGAATGCACATTATCAAGGACCTCCCAACCGGAGACTTTGACGCCCGCAGCTAAGCGGACGAACGTCACGTCCACCACTGACTGGGCGTTAACCCTACTATAGGTGGGGGTGTCGCCGGTGTTGCATGAGATCAGTCCCGCACCTGCAGCAAAGTCCGAGAGTAGACCGCCCCTCCCGTCGTCCGTGGCTGATCCCCACTCAGCCGAGTGGGCGTTAAAGTCTCCTCCGACTACTAGGACGGTGTCCGATGCGCCATGCGAAACAATGGACTCCTCCAATTCACCGAGGAACTGGGAGAAGCGCTCATCGCTCCACCTGGGTGTGCAGTAGCAACTGTACACCAGATAGCATCCTACCCGTAGCCAAGCAAAACCGTCGCCAGTGCCTTTGGCGTCCGCTACTAGCCCGGACGATCCGGACAGTGCTACCGCACACCTACCGTCCGTACTCTTTGACCACCGCGTGACATCTGCTGGGTTACTATATTGGTCCAATATAATTATGATATTGGCCGAACATTCCAGCGCCGTCTGAGACAACAACTGCTGAGCTGCCCAGCAGTGATTCAGATTAATCTGGATAAATCTCAGCATTGGGACGGTAGAGATTGCACCGTGCCTAGTCTCTCCTCCGCTGTTGCTCTATTGCTGGGTAGTCCACTCCCCCTTGTGTCCTTTGTGGATGCGAGTAGCTCCTGTCTGAAGGTTTCCGCCTTTTCCCTAGGGGTATCGCAGCTAGCAGCGTAGTGTCCCTCGGCTCTGCATCTCCAGCAACTCTTCCCTTTGTCAGGGCCCTGGCAGTCGCGCGAGTGGTGGCCGTACGCCAAACATCTAAAACAGCGAGAATGGCGCTCGCTTTCTCTTACTTTAGAGTAGACGAGTACCACCCTGAGCCACCCTGCTTGCAGGATTGTTTTCGCCGTTTCTGAGGAAACGGCCACGATCGCCAACTGTCCGCCGCCGAAAGTCCTTCTGATGCTAATGACCTTCACCTCGCCGGATGTACTTGTCTCACGCACAATCGCTTCCCGTACTTCTTCGGCATCGGATAGACCATCCAGGTCACGGAGCTCGATCAAAGCGCTGTCTCCCATGGTTTTCACCGAGGCTTCGTAGCCCAACGCTTGTTCCACCCCGTGCCTAACTTGCTCCGCTGCTGCAGTTCCGCCGATCACCTCAATCAGGAGGCTGCCGTTTTTCGTCTCTCGTAATCTGGAAATGCTTTTGCCCAGTTGTGCTCCGTCCACGCCTGTCCTGATTGTTTTAAGAAGTTCCGGGAACGGGTCGTCGTTTCTCTTGACCAGGATAGCTAGTGGTCGTTTCCTTAGCCGACCGGCCGGTTTCTTCGCCTCAATCTTTTCCGCCGATGGGATGCCGGCTATATCTGCAAAGCAAGGGGCCCTGTCGTACCGCCAACTGTTCTCTTCGAGTTGAGCTTCGGCTGCCTCTTGACCACTTCGGTCCATAAATTCCCCTCCTGATGTTCCGGGTCTGCGGTGAGCGCGTTTGGCGTCCGCATGTTCATTTCCCCTATCGCGTCCAGCAACTCTCTCTTCATATTAGCAAATTGGCCATTTGCAGTAGTCGCCGCTGGGGCCGGTTCCGGCGATGCTAAGCCATTAATCGCCTCCAGTATTCTCGCCTCCGAGCTCTTCACCTCAGCCACGATATCGTTCTTAATATCTGTCATGGGGCTGATAGATTTCCTCGGTCTATCGGCGGCCGCGGAGGCCTGCCTCACGGCCTTAAGCTCGCTCTTAGTCCCCAGCAAACGGGTGACCAGTGAGCTAAGCCTATCAATCCCCTCCCTGACTCCCTCCGATTTGACCTATTTGACCGATTTGACCGATTTGGTTGAAGATGAGGGAAAGCATCCCACGAAAGCCCGGATGTCTCGAAGCCAAATCAAGACAATACTGATCTGTTTCTTAGATATTAGGGGTATTGTGCATCGAGAATTTATTCCACAAGGTCAAACAGTAACAGCAGTGTTTTACATTGAAGTTCCTAAGCGATTGTCTCGTGTGAGGCCGGAATTGGCCAAAAATGGCTGGATCCTTCACCATGACAATGCGCCTGCATACACATTATTAAAAGTTCAGCAGTTTTTGACCAGTAAGAACATAACAACGCTCTCCCACCCACCGTACAGCCCTGATCTGACTCCACTGGATTTCTGGCTATTTCCAAAGTTGAAGGAACCAGTGAAAGGACATCGGTATGAGGATTTGAAGGACATTGAACGTTCCGTAACGTCGGTGTTGAATGGTTTGACTTTTGGAGACTTCTAGAGGTGCTTCCAGAAATGGGAAGAACGCTGGACCAAGTATGTTAAACTCGGAGGAGATTACTGTGAAGGCATGGGTGCATAAATTATTGTAAATACTTAATAAATGTTTTAAAATTAAAAATTCTCGTTATTTAATTGCCACACCTCGTATATATTTACTATCGTTTGACTCGACTGTGGTATTGAAAATCTGAACATTGTATGTCCCATAGTACTCTCGTTGTATGGAAAGTGCAGGCAAACGAAACACACTCGCCCGCCTGACTATCTCCGATACGCACTAACACAATCTGGGAAACATACGAACAAGATGGCGCCCGTTACGACATCGGCCACGACGATCACCACGTATACGACTACAACTTCTACCTCGTCTACCCTATTACCAACAATCACAACAAGTACTACATCTCTAACTCCAACAACTTCATCAAGTCTAAAAACTTCACTTAGTGCAGAAGATCCATTCGCAAATCTTCAAAGAATGATGAAGAATATGCAAGCGAAAAGTGAAGCACTACACGTGGAAGGCATAGCTCAAAGTAAAAATTTGATAGAGACATTAGATGCTAAAAGTAATAAATGCCATGCAGAAATACAAGAACGATTTGACGAATGTATTCAACGTTGGAAAGTTTTGGATGTGCGCATTAACCAAGTTGAAGATACCATGGTCCGTCATAATTCGCATATTACCGATCAAGCAACGACCAATACGTGAGTATCCAGTCGTCTCAACCACATTGAAGACGAAGTGATATCCATCCGTCATACCTTGTCCAGAATCACGTTCATCGTTTTACGGATCTCAAGAAAGACTTTAAGATGCAGTTTCGGATATTTCTGGACAAATTCAAATATTACACCCAGAACGCTTCCTACACTAATTAAATGTCTACTTTGAGAGTATCCCCATGTCATCAACTCAACAACTTGTCGCTGCCCAACGGCGACTCACTGGAGATGCCCGTACGTGGTATGAATCGTTGATACCAACACCAGACACATACATTGAATTTTGTCTGTTATTTCGTCAACGATTCTGGTCCGATGCTACTCAACGAAGAGCACGAAATAATGTGTTACGTCTATATCTGTATGATAGATATACAGGTCTCGCCACTCATGCGATGAAATAGATCGCAAGTGCAAAATACCTGTCTCCACTTACTAGTATTAGTAATGATTAGGGAACGGATTTTATTGTAATAAAAAAATCAAAATATGTACATAAATATTTACTTATTTTTATTGAAATATGTAAAAAAAAATCAAAATATGTAATAACCGCTTAACAGAAAAAATAAGTACCAAAAGTAAGTATAAAAATCTTATCTCTTATCTAATTAATAATTATTAAAACAATGCGAAACTACATATTCTCTAAGATTTATTATTACTAATGATTTACTAGTATTACTTACTAATACTAACTCCTTGATCTAATATTTGGGTATGAGTTCACAACTAATTCTCAGCAAGTAGTACGAGTAGTAATCGACGAATGGCGTTGATCAGATTAATGTTTACGAAGTCATCGTCCACGCGTAGTTGGTTAACGAGAAACGGTGTAGTACTCCGTGTAATATTTGACACCACTTTTCGTTGCGAGGTACGACTGACGCAGGGGTGGTCAAACGGGGGGGGATGAGGGAGATATAGTCCCCCCTATGATCTTTTTGTTATTATGTATTAGTTTTAACAGTATACCGTTTACTACCAATTTATTAATAATAATATTAAAGGAAAATTATATTAATGTAGATAATTTTTGTTTACAATAATCTAATACAACAATTCACAAATTTTGATATCAATTTTGTTTGTGTTGGTAAAAACAAGTAACTGCTAACTTAGTTGCAGCTGTTTCACAATCATGGTTTTCACTTAAAAATTATATTTCTATATTATCTAAGGTTTATTATTTGTTGGAAAGTTGCAAGTACCAACAACAGCTACTGTTAGTGTAGTCATAATCACGGTATCTTCTATACCGTAGTCATAATGATAATCAGTGTTGCTATCCGTACGAACATATGTAGTTTCGTACAAACATTTTAACTACTAAATGAACACTACCGAGTGCAGACTATATTTAACATTTCAATTTTTAGTTGTTGGTTTACGTTATAAATAATTTTTTCTGCTTTTGTTTTCATTATTTGTGCTTATAAGACAATAATAATTTGTCAATAATTATAAATAATTATTTGTTTATAATATCTAAATCTAAAATAACCAATTACTTTGTTATTGAAAGTAGTAATAGCTCTAAACGATCGTTGGAAGATGATTTGAAATCTTTTCAACTAATTCAACCAAAAAAGGCATGTGTCAATATGACTGTTACTGAAAATCATGATATGGTAATATTTATTTATATTGTTCTAAATGTTTTTAAAATAAGGGAATATCAATTTAAATTATTGTATTAGGTTGTTGGTTCCAATAAGAATGACATTTATTCATACATTAATTGTTCCTTAACTGATTCTGATAAATACTTGGTAAGAATTACAGTTTTCATTATTAATAAACTAAGGAACAAATTAGTACCTATGCATAATTTATAATTTTATTTATTATATATGGATAACAACCATTTTTTTTTTTTATAAATTAAATACTTGCTATTAATATCAATGTATATGTTTATTGTATCAGAGCAGGATTTATATCTTTTTTTTTTTTTTTTTTTCCGCTTTGAAACATGGGACCTGGTGGGAAGTGTTTGCACATTACTGCCACCAGGCCCTATATCGTTTATTAAAATCAATCTAAATATTCAACAAAACAAACTAACGATAACAAAAACTGAGGGGCCTCTAACCACTCAAGGTAATATGGCCTTCGGCCTACAACACAATCGTCTTAACTATTTAGTTCCGTTGGTTGCACACTGCCGTTGCCTTTCCGCCTCCTCCTTTTTTCCCATTATTAATTCAACCATATCGGAGAAGGCCCGTAACTGCCTCTCCGCTATTTCCAGGATCCTCCGCTTGGCCACTTGGTCGGTTGGTAAAAATTCCTTCTGTGGACCTAGAACAACTTCTGGGACGTCGTCCGCTGTCATCCCTCTTCCAAAAGTCGCCTCCACTTGTGCCCGTTCTTCGCGCCAGTAGGGGCACTCAAAAAGGGTGTGTTCCACCGTGTCATCCACTGCGCCGCAGTGGACGCAGCTCGGATCCACGGCTAACCTCCTATCGAGGAGGATTTATATCTGGTAGGACGGGAGTGTAGCTATAGGTTTTGAGGCTATAGGTATTTACTAGTAAGAATATTTTCTTACGTGTAATATTTTTAATCGAATATTATTATTACTTAAAATTTTTAATTCGTATTTTTTGTAGCTAAAAAGAATACTAAGAGAAAATCCGTGGCTCCTAAAGTTTGAGGTCCCTGTGCAATGCACCCCCTGCACCCACGGTAAATTCTGAACTAATTGTATATGATTAGTAAAATTATAGCATTATATTTTTTTAATTTGAAATACGTGTTTAGATTTTTAAGGATGTGCGGGTACCTCCAATCACATTTACATTCCCATTATTAGATTGTAATGCTAAAAGAGGCTTAAAATTCAAACACCATTGGCTGAATGCTTATAGTTGGCTGGCATATTCTGAAAAGTTTCAAGGTACTTTTTGCAAATATTGTGTAGTTTTCTCTAAAACTGGTGGTGTTGGTGATCAAAAATTATGTACTCTTGTATTGGATGCTTTTAGAAACTACAAAAAGGCTACAGAAATATGTACATTTATAAACAAGTTTATTGAAAATAGTAACTTGTAATTTTTAAAATTTTGATAGCTGTTTAAGAAACATGGAAATTCAGAATACCACGAAACTGCGCTTCTAAAATCTGATAATTTTTTAAGCGTTTATTTAAATAAAAGTTCTTCAATTATAAACCGCATTGATAGTGAAAGGTGCTTACTGCTTCAAAATATAATTTAAAATTTTAATTTAATTTAATTTATTCATAAATATATGTATATATCTGAAAGATATTTAAAGTAAATTTCTCCACTATATATGTATATATAGGACTAGAAAAATTGAAGAAAATCGAAAACGGTTAGTTCCAGTCATTGAATGCATTATACTATGTGGTCAACAAGAAATAGCTTTAAGAGGTCACAGGGATTATGGACCACTTTGTTTCAGTAGTATGTTCAATATTAAATAAATTACAACTTTTTAAGACTTGAGTAGGGATAAATAAAACTAAATCTATATCAAAAATTTGTATTTTATCATTTTTACTACACAGTATAATAACGTTAGATAAATAAAAGGTTAAATTTTGTAGTAAGTATTTTATTTATATTTTGTAGGTGAATCAAGGAATCAATGAAGGAAATTTTCGTACAATATTAAAGTATAAAGCTAAAGATATAGACTATATGAAATTATACTTAGAAATAGATTCTAAAAATAAATATATTAGTAATCGAACACAAAATAATATAGCAGACACATGTGGAAATATTATCTTGAAAATAATTGTTAAAAAGGTTAATGAATCAGCATTTTTTTCAATATTAGTTGATGAGACTACTGATATCTCTGTTAAAGAACGACTCACAATTTGTGTGAGATATTTAAGTGGATCTGGAGAAAATATATGCATGAATGAAAGTTTTTTAAAATTTATTAAAGTTCATAGTCTCACAGGAGAAAATTTAGCCACCATTATTCTTAATGGTAATAATGAAAACAATATTTTGTTTTATTATATACAAATTAATCTTTATAAATTGATTAATTTGCATGTAAATTACTTTTAATTTTAAAACTTGAAGGATTGTGGCATTAACTGTAATAATATAGTAGGCCAAAGTTATGATGGTGCAAATAATTTGTCTGGGTATCTAAAAGGAGTTCAAGCTTTTATAAAGGCTATATACCCTAAAGCATTGTATGTACATTGTGTTGCTCATAGACTTAATTTAGCTGTTTCTAAAGCTAGTAGTATTCAGCCTATTAGAAATTGCTTGGGCACTGTAGAAAAAATATATTACTTTTTTAATTCACCTAAGCGACAAAATATTCTTTTAAAAAAGATTGAAGAAAGTGATTTAGATCCAAATGTAAAAACCTTAATACGGTTATGCGCAACACGATGGGTTCAGAGATATGAAGCTATAAATGATTTCATTGAACTTTTTCGCTATGTAATAGTGTCTTTAGAAGAAATATCTAACTGGAATGATACTGCTGCAACAGATGCTTCTATTTTAATTAAAGCATTTGATTCTGAATTTTAGTGTCACTTCAAGTTGTAAATGTAAACAATGAATCTTTTTATTTTATATTTTATTTTTAAATTTATTTCATAAAAAAATATTTTTAAATGCATAATTTTTAGGTATTATTTTCTTATATTTTACCACTGAGTAAGTTATTACAAAGTAAAGGAATTGACTTAAAAGAAGCTATAGGACTTGCAGATGATAATGTTACAATGCTTAAAAACATAAGAACTAATATTAACATAGAGTTTAATAAAATGTTTAAAAAAATCACAGGTAATAACTAACACAGTATAACATTTTCACTAAAAAATATTTAAACTCTAAATTTTAATTAATTTTAACATTTGGTAAGGAAATGGCTGAGTTTTTGGATTTTAGTATAAAAATTAAACGGCTTAGCAAGAGACAAACATATAGAGATAATCCAACAATAAATAATGATGGTTGTATTTCTGATCCGGAACAATATTATCGATTATCTATATGTATTCCTTATATTGATTTCTTTATTAATCAATTAGAAGAAAGATTTTCGACTCACAGGAGAATTTTTAAAGGAAAATTTTTAATTTTATAATTACTACTTTTAAGGGTATGTGTGTTGCGTATAACCAACTATTGCTATTTTTTAACTCAAGCTAGATATCTTTGAATATTGTGACACTTTTCACTTCGCATTCGTTAGAGATATTACCCTGTGTATGAAACATTTGGAATTCACAATTAGTTTATTTGATTTTGCTAATAGGATGTTTAAGTCACAGATTATACCTGATTTCATATTTATGCATTTGTTAATTTGATCTTGAGTCATGAGTAAATAGTATTGTTTATTTTTTTCGATAATTAAATAATCTTGTGTCGATTGTATAAAAATAAAATTGTTATTATTTAAATAAACAGGTAAACTAATAATATGGTATAGTTGAAAATCGAAGTTTTCTATTAACGATATACTAATTGAATAAATAATTAAATGATTGATATATAGGATATTAAGTTCAATAATTTTCATAAGATCAAAGTAGTTTTCGATAGTTATTTCTATTGGGAGATTTAAGTTAGTTGGTAAGCTTGCTTTAATATCTCGAAGTTGTTCCAATAATTCGTTTGGTTTTAATATTTGTGAATTTAGTTGTCCTCTATGGGCACTTCTTATTATATTTAATAAGGCTGATGTTTCTTTAAAATATTGATTAACTAGTTGACTATACAAAGTATTATATAGTAAGATATTTTCTTTTATTTTCATAATTTTTAACTCTTCTTTTTGTTCCAACATTCCATTTTTTATTTTAATTATATAATTATTCAAATTATTTTTAATCGTTGTGGAGTCTAAGCGATTTTTGTTGCAGAATCGAGAGTACTCTCAAAAACTTTTATCTGTTCTTTTTGAATTAAAAGATTTTTTATTGTTTTTTTTCTAATATTTTAATTTTCCTTTGGTATTCTTCACCTTCCTCCTCTATTAAAACCCCAAATAATGTCCTTTGTAACTTTTCAATTCCTCCAAAATAAGAGCTTCGTTTTTGTCGAATACTTTGTATCCCTACGTTTTTCCTATCGATAATTAAATATTGTTGTAATGTATCTCTTTCCTCATTAATTTTATTTAATAATTGTGAATTTATACTTTTAAAGTTAACGCATATTTCATTTATTTCTTCCGATTTATTTTAAAATAGTCTACATATTTGTTTACATTTATTAAAATAGATATCTATAAATGTATAATTTTGTTCATAGCTTGAACTATTATAGAATGTTAATAGGTTCCACTGAGAGATACCCATATATAACGGGGAAATATTTTCAAAGTAAATGCCTGGATTAGAATCAAATGGTTTTTTTTCAAAAAAATGTGCTTTTATAATGTTATACTTAGTAAAGTTATTATAAAATTATTCAAAATTTATTTTTTATTAATTTTTTTTTTTTTTTGAATAAGCATATTTGTATATCAGTTATATCATATTCATTATTAATAGTAAGAAACTCATTAATTTTTATATACATACATATATATACATACATATACACGCATACATATATATACATATATATATACTCTTTTTCTAACTAATTTCTTTTTTTGATTGACTCACGTGTTTATAATCATTAACTATTTGTCCATTTTTAATTATTTCCACTACATATGTTACGTCTAATATCTGTCGAATAATTTTAAAAGGATTTGAGTATCTGTACATAAATGTTGACGATTTTTTCTCTACTTTTACTAGTGCTTTCTCTCCAAGTTGAACTTTTATCATTTTTTTGTGTAAGTCGTAATATTTTTTGTTTTTTATAAAAAATTTTTCTAGTAATTTTGGTAATTCGTCTCTAATATTATTTAGTTGTGCTAGTTCGTATACAGGTATTCATCGTATAGAGGTATCTGTACTAATAAAATTATAATCAAATATTGATTTTGGGTGATATCCATGTACTAAATAAAATGGTGAGTAGTTTGTCGTCTCGTTGACCGAAGAGTTATATCCAAAAAGTACATATTTTAAGTATTGATGCCACGTTTTTGTTTGTTGTTGAACAAAATGACTTATCATATCAATTAACGTGCCATTGAATTTTTCTGTCTTTGACTCTTGGGACGGTATACTATTGAGTTAGTACTTAGTATGTTTAATGCATTTAATAAGTCCTTAACTAGTTTATTCGTAAAATGTAATCCTCTAACGGAGTGTATTTCTCCTACTGCCCCAAATTGGCATATAACGTCTATGAGAAATGTTACTGAAGACTTTGCGTCCGCGCTCCTATAAGGTTTTGCAATTGCATATTTTGTGGTTGCACATGAGCCCACTAGAATGTATGAATATCCGTCGCTTGGAGGATTAATAGGTTCTATATAATCTATAGTAAACCTTTCAAAAGGTCATCCTGAGATTTTTGGCGACGTTAACATTTTTCCGTGAGTTGGTGTTTTGTCAGACTTTCGTTTTTGACAGCTCAAACACGAGGTTACGAATTGACGAATGTCCTTGTACATAGTTGGCCAGAAATACCGTTCGATAATTTTTTTATATGTTTTGTCTACTCCTAAGTGTGCTGAAAATGGATGGTCATGAAAATTACTCATAATCTCATTTTTACGATTATTTGGTAATGCCATTAGATTAATTAATTTCCCGTTAGTCATGTGTTTATACATCAACATTTTTTCGTGGTTTAAAAAGTAATTTTTTGCTTTCCTAATCCAAATATGATCAGAAATATTTGGGTTTTCTAATGCTTGAATAATTTTGTTATAAATAAGATTGTTATGTTGCTCTATCTGCAAATTTACTGTTTTAATCTGGCAAATAGCTAATTCATTGTCTTTTTGTAATTCTTGTTCTAAAGGGGGGGGGGGGGTATCGAATACTGGATTTCGAGACATCGCATCACATACTTGGATCAATAATCCCTTCCTATATTTTATTATAAAGTCGAAATCAATTAATTTACTTTTGAGTCGTTGAATTTTAATGGATAAACTTTTAATATTATCTAAGTATTTTAATGGAGCATGGTCCGTTCATATTTCAATGGTAACTCCGTATACATACGATCAGAATGTTTCTAAGGTGTAAACTATTGCCAATAATTCTAATTCGATTGCACTATATCTTTCCTCTGTTTCTTTTAAACGCCGAGAAATATAAGAAATTGGTTGTAGTTTTTGATCTTCTTCGTCTTTTTGTAAAAGAGTACCCGCTATTCCGATTTTGCTCGCGTCCGTCCATATTATTATAGGTAAAACTGGATTAAAATGTTTTAAGAGAGGTGGACTAGTTAATAGTTCTTTAATATTTACGAACGTACTTTAGTGAACTTTTAGCCATTTTATTGGCGATTTTTTTGTTTAATTGTTTTAGGTATAGGGAAAATTTTTAATTGCTGCTAATCCTTCTGGTTTTGGTTTAAATCCATTATGATTAACCAGTTGGCCTAAAATTTTTAGTTCGAAATAATCAAATTTACATTTTGTTTCTTTTAATTTAAATCCTATTTCTCTTATTCGTTGTAATAATTTTTCTAATACTAATAACAATTCCTTAAATGTTTTCGCGTAATTTATAATATTATCCACATAATTTATTGTTCCTAAATATAATAAACCTGCAAGAGCTTTTGATACAGATTTTGAAAATTGTCGTGGGGATATTTTATATCTGAATGGAAATCGGGTCCACTCATATAATCCAAATGGTGTTATAAATGCTAATTTATGTCTATCTGTAGTTCCGAGTTAAATGTTTAAAAACCCTTGTTGCATATCCATAATATTAAAATATTTTGCTCTTTCTAAACAGTTAAAAATAGTTTGTTTATGAGTTATTGGAAAATGTTGATGTGGTACCTGTTTATTTAATTGTCTATAATCTATTACTAATCATTTAGTTCCGTCTGATTTATCAACCAAAAATGCCGGACTTGCATACGATGAAATAGAATGTGTTATTAGTCCTGCTTTTAATAATTCATTAACCCGTCGTTTTAATTCGTTTTGTTCCGATACCTATAGTCTATATGGTGGTCGATTAACAGTCTCCGTGGTTATAGTTGGTATATGTACGTCACCTACGTCAATTATTCCTAAATCCATCGGATGTTTAGCAAAACAGTCGTCATATTTATTTAAAATTTATTATAATTGAGTCTGTTGAAATTAAGTTAATTCCGGATTGATATCAAATTTTAGTTTATTAAAATTCAGATTATTAACATTTAAAATATTTTCATTTTTATTGTTGTAATGTTCTTGTTTGTTCTAAGGTTTTTAATTTCCTTAGTTGCAATTTCAAAAAGTGGTTTTATATTAAATGTTTGCTCGTTATTATTAGAATTTTCTTTTGTGGATTGTTTATTTAAGAAAATGTATGAGTCGATTGTTTTACTATCGTTTTTTTATATTATTTATATTAGGTATACTTGTATAAATAAATATATTGTAGAAATTTATGATTTGGGTTCCTTTACCGAATATTACTGGGGTCCAATGATTGTTGTCGTGAACAATACCTATTGTAAGTCGATATTTTTTCCAGTATATTATAGCAGTATCTTTTATAATATCGTCCTTCCAGTTTTTAGCAATTATCGTTAAATTTTTATCAAAATGGTCAGTTAAATAAGCAAGATCGTCCTTTATTAAATGGTACCCTGATTTGTATGTTTATAATTTTTATAATATCTGATATTGAAATGTTGATTCCTTCCTCTCGCAGACAAACGCATTTGCTCCACAATCGCCATCCCCAGGCACTTCTTCAATGGTTTTAAAGCATGATTTTTGTAACACAATGATTTTTTTTAATGTGGGATCGATATTGATATTAAAAGAAAAATCCCTATTTTTTATAATGGGAATATCATTATTGTTTTCAATTATTGTTACTGTATCGTGTATTATTGCACTCTTTATGAAAATTGTAATTTTTATGCTTGTATGTTGAAATGTGAATTTTAACATATTTGAAATAATAGGCCATTCTTTTTTATCGAACTCAGCACATGTTTTCGGTAATACTAAAGAATTAATTTTGTTTGTTAAACAAAACGTTTTTAAATTTTGAAGTGTAGCAAAAATATTTTCATATGTCGATTTCTTATAATAATATTATTTAGTAATTAATAAATAATCCATTGTTTTTTTGTTTTCATTGTAGCAATTTCCCTGACATTTTTGTTTTGTGCCATTAAAAATTCTATATTATTAAATTTATTTCGAAATTGTAATGCCATACCATTACTCATTGTCAAACATTTGCTAACGCAGTGATTGATCGCATCGTGTAAATTATCGTTAAACAAGTCTCCAATAATTTCTTGGTAATTACAGTTAAAATATTGTAGTTCTAAATTTTGTATTAAGAATGTTTCAAATACGGACATCCCTTTATGTGGTACGTAATTTAAATCAGTTTTAATTTTTTCGTATTCTAATGAAAAAGTAATTTCTTGATTGTTAAAATTAAATGTTATAAGACCATCCTTTAAATTTAAAATTGTTTGTACTCTTTTCATATAGTCTAGGCCTAGCAAAATCGGTAAACACAAATTGTCTATTATGATCGCTTCGTGGTCTATTGTGATTGGACCTATTTCTATTTTTACCATTGTGGAGCCCAACATATTTAGCTTTGAATTATTCGCTGTTTCTAAATATATATCATTTTTATTTATTATATTATTAAATTGAGTTATATCTCTATGTATTAATGTTCTACTGGCTCCCGTATCTAACAACAGTAATTTATATTGGTCGTTAATTTTTCCTAATATTTCTATTTAATATTTTACATTATTCATCTCGTTGTTTTCATAACAATTATATATTACATGAGTTAATTTTTCTCCATCGGTTTTATATTCTGACTGATCACTGGTATTTATTTTATTTTCCATCACTGACCCAGATATCTGCTGGAGAGCTAGTTTTTTTGATAATTACATTCTCTTTTTAAATGTCCCACCATTCCACATTGGTAACACGCAGGGGAATTATTTTGTATATTTTTATTATGATAATGTATATACGGTCTAGGTCCTTGATGTGAGGATGGAGGAAATTGTTGATTTGCATTTTGATTTGAATTTTGTGGGTTATAAGTATAATTAAATCTTGGATTTTGGGAATGATAATTATTATTAAATCTTACATTCTGATAATTAGGATTAGCTATGTTATTTTGATTATTATAATATTGTATAATAATACAAAAAAATAAATAAATTTTTTTAAAGGAAACTTTGTAGTAACATAAAAAAATAAAATGGTAAAATGGTTTATTTAATTGGGTGAGTGATTATTTATTTTGTATGGAATTGTTACGGAGATAATGACTGGGATATGTTTATGTAGAGCACGAAGTGAATCGCGGGGTGTGAGCTCGAGAATCGTTTAGGTTTATCTAAAATAATTATTTTTATGGAAATCACTGTAAAAATAGTGAGGTAAAAACGTTAGACAATACACTGAATAAAATTGTTAAATATTAAAACTTCTTACCTTGTGCTCGTGCGAAGTCTACTTGGTATCTGTAGAGACGAACAGTCGTGTAATAAAATTAAGTATATGAAAAAAAAGGAAAAAGAAAAAGGTAAAGGTTGGATCGGTGACTCCGCTTCCAGAGCGAATTCACCGACGAGAATAAACGAACCAAAACTCAGTCAAATTATTCCGCAAAGACTAAGTTTGTCTCACGGAACACATACTACATATTAAAGCGGAGTACTGGCTCATCACATGAGTGTGCGCACACTGGCGAGGAGACGTGTTCATGGAAAGGTCTATGGTGTAGTTTTTGTATTTTTTGTGATATTTTTCTGCTACGTAAGACTCCGTTGGTGTTCCGACCGATCAACGAGCGGCCAAATCATTGTTGAATTTTCTGACCGTTTAATTTTGTAACAGTTGTTATATTCGGCGTTATAATCGTTTGTCTCTGATTTGTTCTCACGCCTATTCTGTTCTGTTCGTGTCACGTGCAACGCTTTGCGTCTATGTGGCAAGTTTATGTTTTTTATAATTCCAATGAACACGGTCTCTCATTGTTATATGTTTTATTCGTTATATGTTATTCGTTTTGATTCGAATAGTCCGTATAAGAGTTATTCGATATTTATTTTATAATTTCATTATTTTTTTTTACTTGGAAATTTGTTCGGTATTTCAAAAGGAGCAAACTTCAGTATGTTTTTGTTTATATAAAAAAATATAAAATAATTTCGTGATGTGTTCCGAGAAGATCAAACATTAGTGTATTTTATTTTAAAAAAATATCAAATAGCTGCTTATGATTATATAATTTAAAGAACTAATACAATGAAAGAGTTTGGTTGTAATAACGATGATATTTGTGCATATCATTACAATTGGCGTGGACGTGAGTTATAATTTCTATTAGATTGATTATAGAAATTAAAATGAGATTGAGATTGGTTATATTGTCTATTCTGTTTCATATTATTTATGTCCAATTGTTTTATATGACTTTTTAAAATTTTTATTTCTTCGTTTAATTTATTTACGTCAATATTTGTTTTGTTTTAATTTGATCTTAGCATTTTCGCTAATTCGTATCTAACTAAATTATCGGTTAGTTTTTCTATGTTGGAGTTATCCAATATTTCTATTTTTTCATAAATTTCGTTAGGTGTTCCGTTTAATATTTTTTTGCATATTTCCTCCTCTTTCATGTCTGGGTCAACTTTGATACACAATTCAGTAACATTAATTACAAATTCATTTAAACTTTCCCCTTTTTCTAATTTTCTATTATTTAATTGGACTCTTAAAAATGTATTATTGCCTTTTACCGTAAATTTATTTTTTATCAATAATTTTGATTCTTCCCACTTAATATCTAATATATATTTTTTATTTTCATTAGTTTGAAACATTTTCCCGCCATTTTTTTAAGATTGTGACATAATATATAACATGCCGGGCTCGGTGGACTCCGCTCCTTGTTGTCGGGTGGGTGCGGGGACCGTATCGGTCCGATTGTTTATTTTTGTAACGAATGTCGTTTAATAATTATATTTATAATATTTAAATTGTCGACAGTCCAACCGTAACCGCTGTCACGATTCGGTTTGTGTCTCTCGCGACCCGTCAATTTTCGTTTGACTAATTATTATTTTAGTAACCTTTATTAAATGTGTTACAACAAAAACATGGAGTAGTTTTTCTTTTCCGGTCCCCGCGACGAATCTGCCGACGGGCAAGATGTTTGGACACGCATTGATGCAACCGCATCAATGCGGGTAACTATAAGCTTATATATCCGTATCTAGATGTAGAGTATGACTTGGCTAAACTGATCGTTCCTTATTTATTTATTTATTTTCTTTTATTTCCTATTCTTTGTTTTTTATTTATTTATTTATTTATTCGTAATTTTCCATGGACCAGAACCCCATATCGCATGTAGGATTCTGGTCTGTGTATCAGAGCGAGCGTACTTCATTGGCGCAAAAGATAAAAATCCTCGTGACTCGGACCCCCGGGTCTCGGCACGGGGTTGGCGACCCGCGTTGGTAGTTCGTGGTCGACCACATGACGTTCGTCTGACGAGTTAAAGTCGGCGAACAGTCACAAGATAAAGTGGTAAAAGTATAATTTTCTGTCTCGTCCCAATCATTAATTATAGATGCTAACTCGAAGTTTTCCAAGAATGTGTCTACATCTTCACCTAGTTTTCTTGAGAACATTTGTGGTTGATGTAACAGAGATTTAAATGCCATTTTGTTTTTTATCTTATTTTGTTCGTGTAAAGTTGTAATTATTGGTTTCAAGTTAAGTTCTTTGGGTTCTATTGGACTGTTGATTATTTCGTCCCCAATTTGGTTTAATTTAATATCAAGTTTTTTTTTCTGTAGGCTTTTTGATTTTAGTCTGTTCTTGTGTGGGACTTTGTATTTTAAATAAGTTTAGGTCGGATGAATCTTCCAAATGTCCTATGTCTATGATATCTTTAATAATAATTTGTCGCGCTATATTTCTTAGTTGATCTTGGGTATAATTTATTATATCTACTTTAAATTGATTATGTTAAATTTCTTTTAACCTATCTTTTTTAATGAGTGGTAATTTGCTAATTTTCCGTCAAAACATACTTCGAATTCGTCTTGTAACAGTGATGTATTTAGTATTTCTATTCCCTAGTTAATTATTTTACTTTTTTGCCCTTCAAAATTATCGATATTAATTCTATTATTAAAATTAAATAGAATTTCTACTTCATCAATCGTTAAATTATTTAGTAAATTAACAATGTCTTTTTTGTTAAATGTTTCACAGTTAAATTTAGGCGCTACTAATTTTATGTTTTCTTTGCTTAATTTAATAGCTATATTGTCGTCTCTCTTTTTTAAATACCACATACCATTTTTTCTTTTATACTTATTATTATAATATTTAATCTATATCAATGTAAATTATATCAAATTTATAACAATGCCTTGAATTAATCTATTCTTTTCTACTAAATACTAAGCATTGAATTATATTTAAAATAAACATATCTTAACACTTAAATACCACTTTAATCTAATAATTTCTTTAAACTGCGCCTACTCCTTTTCTTGCTATCTTACTCCAAATTAAAAAAATATGAAAAAATATTGAACCTAAAATAATAATATTAAATGTGTGTGTGTGTGCATCATTCCTCTTGGGGTGCTTCGAACTCCAATCACCGTGGTAATATTTTATCCTCTTCCATTTCAGACCATAACCTTTGCATTCTTAACACAGAGGTCCCAATCCTTACTGATCGCCTTCCCTTTACTGACAGTGCTGTGAAGCACTCACTCTTTCTTCCTTTGTATATACTAACTTTTTTTCTTCGGCTATTCTTTAACTAACCTTCACTCACTCCCTTTAATTACTCTTAATAACCTCTTTAAAGACTACGTCTCATCTAATTTCCCCAATAAATGTTTAATCTTTGCCGACGGTTTTGTATCAGCCAATTCAGCCGGCTGCTCCTTTTTTATTCCCGAATTACATGTATCTTTTTCAACTGTTCTTCACCAATATTCTTCTTCTTATACCACAGAATGCCTCGCCATTAGAAATGATCTTACCTACATATCTACGACTTCTAACAACGAGTTCGTTATTTTCTCCGATTTTGCTTATTTATCATTACTTTCAATCCCTTTTGTACCCAGATCTCCTCCTTTATCCTTACTATCAGAGCTCTCATTTCTTTAGCACAATCCTTAAATAAATCAGTTTTATTCCATTAGGTTCCTAGCCACGTCAGCATCTTCGGTAATGAAATGGCGGACCATCTAGCTATTTCCACCTCCCTTTTCTTAACCCCTACAATCCCTAATATTCCTATTTCTGATGTTCTTCGGCACTTCAGCCAGACCATTTTTAATGCTTGGCAGGATAAATGGCCAAAAAGTAAATTGAAAACCACTTGCTGGTACTGTTCTTTATCTCCTTCTATCACTTTTTCACCATAGTTTCATAATCTTAACCTACCAAGAAACATTATTTTTTTCCTATTTTAGACTAAGCCACAATCTCCGACCCTCTCACGCTATTCATCTCTTCTTAAATTCCATGCCATACTATCCTTTGCATGACAGTGAAGCTATGTGCGACATTTCTCACCTGCTCTTTGACTTCCCTGATTTACATAGCAACAGAACCGCTCTATTTAACCTCCTTATTTTTCATAACATCCACAACCCTTCTACAACCAATATTCTGAACTCCCGTTTAGTAGTTATCATACACGCTGTCATCTCCTTCGTCAAAAGTTTTGAGTTTTCTATTTAAATAATTATATAAACTTATTTATTTTTTGTTTTTTGTTTTATTTTTTTTTTCTTCTTTATATATCTTTGTTTTTTTTTTCTTTTGTTCACTTTTTCATTGTAATTTTTCTCTAATTTAGTTTTAATTTATAGTATTTCTTATAATTATTGAGATATATATTTCCATTAATAAAAGCTATAAAAAAATATATGAATAAATAAAAAAATTAATAATATTCTTTTTTTTTTGTAGTCATTTAATAAATCGAAATGTCGATGTTGATCGCGACATTCCAAAAAAACTTGGAAGCCGATCTCAAGTCCATTAATGTCGGCCATCCTTTTGTTATATCAACGAACATTTTTTTCCCCGGCCTGTACGATTCATAAGCACGTAGAGCATTATTTGCGGCTATGAAATTAGAAAATCGGGCGATCTTTGCTAAATTATTAGCCATTTCGGTCTTGTTCTTTTCAAATTCAAAGCGAAAACTATTTCATATTTAAAGCTCACACCTCCTCCATCAGCGACCATGAGCCGCTACTGTATGTATACTTCTAGCCAAAATAACAAACAAACGTGCGTCACGTTATATTGGTCGCAGTTATTATATCGATTTTGAGATTGGCGTTGCCGGGCATTTACACAACGACCGCGTGATGATAGTGGTCACCAACGATAAGATTATAGGTCGACTACCACAAGCGCTACGGATGATCAATGACAATTATATATTGTCGACTTGAACTCGAGAAAGGATATCTCCGGCGAATGGGTACCGTACCAAACAGACGTGTATAGAGGTGATTTACGTGATTTAACGTTATCATCATCATGAATTCGGTCATTCTCGCGGCAAACCCGATTTTTACATTATTATATGAAAACATTACATTGTATTTTACATTAAAAATTATTTTATTTAAATTATTTTTAAATTCATTAATCAATTTCGAGACGCACCTAAATAATCGGCGCCCGGGGAAAAGATACCTCGCAGTGCAGCGATTTGTATATTTATCGGAGGCCAAAATGACGTTTTACAAAAAAAATCTAGTGCGTCAACGCACAACCCGATCCCAAATAAACCACTCGCGCGGATCTGGTTGAGTTATGAGAAGATGCGTTTTATTTCTCCACCCAGTTTTAAAGACTTCATCGCAAAAATCATAAATTGATACGGCGTATATTCTTTTCATATTCAACATAACATAAGAATCTAGCGATTTAATGAATACGTCCGTGGTCAATACATGCTTCGAGCTCGGTACGGCTGCCACGCGGTTCACCTAACGCGGGGCGGCAACGAACTGGCATTTATATTGTATTCAATTTTTTTCGAAAACTGACGATAATCGTACAAGCTGATGTCCCACCGGAATTCAATGAAACGATTCTGAACTGATCCAAAAAACTGTAAACCAAAATCGAATCCTGTCAACAAATTCGTATGTTGATCATTTCGCCGAGAACTCGTACACAAATAAATACGACCATATCGTCGTTGAGAAATCTCCCGTTGTTCCGACGCACCAATCCGCCCCGACATTTTCCCATTACGAGTTGTGGCTATTAAACAACCAGACTTTATACTTGTAAAAATAAATTTAAAGTCCCGTTTGAATAAGTATCTGTATTTGTTATTAAATATTTTTTTTTAATGTATTTGAAATACGTCTTAAATACTTTTTATATCAATGTATTTGTATCTCTATTTAAATACAATTTTAAAAGTATTTTTTACAAGACTGGCAAATACCCATCAAACCATAACTCACCCACCACCCCTTTGATGAGGTAAGGCAGTTGCCTATATTATATTAGTGTCCGATATTATAATATTATAACACGTAATATGCATTTATTTGTAAAATCGTTAAATCGTAAAATCTAAAAATAATAGACTTTGAAAATAAACAGCAGTCGGCGGAAAATCGACGACATAAACACTAATAAAATGGAAATCATTTTTTTTTCACAAATTCCAAGCAGTTGTTTTTTTTTTGTGAAAAAAATCTGTTACGTAAAATTACGTATAAATTGTAATTGTCTTTATACAAAGGTTTGACAGTGGAGGATGTGTGTAGAAGAAAAATTCTCTCGGGAACCAAATTTTTATTTCTTTTCAACAGAATTATTTTTAAAATATTAGGAAATATGAAAAAATATATTTACGTTCGAAAAATAAATATCGAGATAAAAGAATTTAATAGTTTGTACATATTAGTCGGATACGTCGATAAATTTACAAGATTTTTCCAATTTTTGGTAGTTTTTCCTAAACAGTTTTGAAATCTACTTTGAAAATCGAAACAATAATTAGTACAGTCTACGCGCAACTTGCTATCGGAAAAATGGACAGAATACGCAAACGAAATTCAAAGCACGTTTTGTGGTATTAAAAAAAAAATTGATTGTTTTTTAATGAACTATATCGTATTATCTGCAGCTTGCGCGTATCAACCCCTACATGTACTGTTATGCAAATAAGCTATACAGTACACGATTCTAGTCACAGGCCAGGTGTCTGAAGCAGTGTACATGCTCGGGTTTTTCTCTACGCGGTCCCCGTTTGTTCGTTTAAAAACAGACTTGGACGTATCTGGAAACGCGTAAAACGAAAGCAACCCTTGTGACGTTTGACGACTGTACAACATTTATATTGGCGTCATCTAAAGACGTTACTATATTATAAAACGGATGTTGATCGTGTAACCAACCATACAAACTGATGTCGATAGTTTTCTCGTTTATTCCGTAATATTTCGCATTCGACATCGCCCGAATAATATTTATTTTTCTGAAGTCCATTTTACGAAAACCTGATCGAAAATGTACGACTTCGACGTCAAAACCCAATTGGATCTACTCAACGGTACGGATATATACACAGCTAGCATTTCGTACTTGTGAAAGAGTCGATTCGATACTTTAATTTAAAAAAATTCCCGATAGAAACGTTTTTAAAAAATAATAAAAGTGACGAGGAGAGGGACTTATTAAACTCATAATCCGACTCTCATACGTATATATACTCGTGTGTGTGTGTGTGTGTATGTGTGTATATATATTTGTATATGTATATGACCACGAGACAACTGTTCTTAAAACTTACCGTTACTGTCACGTGCTTGTATGTATTATATTATTACCTATATTATTCAATGGGGGATATATTTAAATATGATTCCATATGTGTGTAGTTGGGTACTAACTATAAGGTTTTATTTAATTTGTTCGATTTCGTTTACAGATTGCTTGGACTACTGGATGGACAATTTGATATTCGACTGTTTGGTCACTAAACCTTGCGTAGTTATTGGTCGAACGGTATACTGTTTAATGTTTATATTTAATACGAATAAGCGTCAGTGGGCGACTACACTTTCGGTTTCATCATGTTATTATTGTTTACTACGTTATTAATTCAACCACTAAATAGATAAGCTGAGCGAGTGGAAATCATTTTAAACTTATATTTCGTGTACAAATATAAAAACATTTAAATTATCACAAATTTTAATTTTACAATTCTCACGAAATAATAGAATAGAGTTGTACTTGGGTTTAACATCGTATTTTGTTATTTATTTTATTTTTGCCAACTTGTATCTTTTACATCAATCTAACCACCAATTACGTTGAATTTTTTAACTACATAAATGAAATCCTAGTCGTCCCGTGAATGCGCGCTGTTTGCCGCAACTGACGGAACGCTACTCGTAAGAATTCGAGTTATTCGGTTTTGCACTGTTGTGTATTACACGCACGCATTTATGTCACGTTCGCGCTATAATGTTTTCGACGTCTTAAAAACCCGTAAAAATACCGTTCTTCGACTCATGTTACAGACACCGGCCACTGTTGTTTCCCCGCTTGCCTTTGTTTCCCCGTACGACTGCGGTGACCCGCCGCTGATCAACCGCGACGCATCTCCGTCGAACAGCGAAATAGCTCTGTACACTAATAGCGTGCTCACAAAGAGTAAGAAGAACAGAGCTATAGACATTATCGATCCGTCGACAGGTGAAAACGTGCTGTTGTAGAAGAACAATCGCCGACACCGACGAAACATACACTACATTGTGCGCGTGTTGTTTACACATTTTTATGTTTACTACCCTTGTTTTGCATTGAATAAAAATCATTATTATTAATACCTTCTCGTACGAGACACGTAAATCGGTTTCGTCGAGCATTTCAGACGTACGATTTCCACTACGTTCGTGCGTGAACGCCGACAAATCTATTTAATAACAAATTACACAGCGAACACTTTAATCGAAACTATCAAAACGCCATACAGTAGTACATCTCATTGTTTAGTAATGGTTTGTTTGAATTAAAATGTTTAAAAAGGGAAAAATAACATTAACGTGTGGATTGTTAAATTTGTAAAGAAGGAAAAACAAACAAACGTTATCGTTTACGTATCGTTCAGTAGACAAAAATCAATCCGGTCCTCTCGATAAAATCTCGTAGCTAAAGGATAAAAAGACGATTTGTATTTATAATATTATTGTTTTATTTGTTTTATCTAAAGACTTCTTGATTCTTTTATTACAACGAGACTTTTATTTAGATTTTGAGAGAATCTATGAATGTTTCATTTTACAAATATGTGTTGTTTTTTATTTTTGTCTGTGAACACTTTCATTGAGTGCCCAGACAGTTTTGACGTGCGTTAGATTCTGAGAGCAAATTGTATTTGGTACTCTATTTGACACGTTTTGTGATGTTCCCAGTATCTAAGGATTCGAACATTTTTGACATTTTAGTTTTGGACATGGTCAATTTTGTTTTTTTAAAAAAAGCTTAAATGATTATGCAGGCTTAAATATATATAATATTTTAACAATCTACATCGTATTCAATTATTAAAATGAACTATCAACGTCGCTCAGAATGGCGTTTTCTCGAATACAATGATTATTATTATAATATAATATCATTGCTTCCAAGTATAAAAAAATTTTTTTTGCCCATAAACATTTTTTCATGTAGATATGTTTCTATGATCTTTACATGGCGTAACATTCGAGTAGCAAATCGTAACTAGTTTGCATTATATTCGACGAGTTTTATAATTTTTTCAAAGATTTGCTCTTAAGCGTAAGAAAAAATTCAAAAACATTTTCATGAGATTGCAAAAACATATCTGTTTAGGATTGTTTGCTTTTTTCATATTAATGGTCTGAAAATCAATTAAAAGCTTTGACATTTCATATTTTAATAGTGCTTTAAAAATCGTTCGTTATTATTTTTTGTTTGAGTTAGTGAAATTTGAATTTGAAGAACTACAAAAAAATAATCATAAACAGAATTTTACTTTGAACAGTTTTTCAAATGCAATAGGGTAATTTTATTGAAAATAATATTTTTTAAGAACACCTGATAAAGTAATTCACTCGAACCAACACATCCACAATATCCGCGAACTTCTTTTACTATCACCATGTAAACATTTCAAATATTTTAAATAGGTTAGGATCGTATTGTATAGCACGGCGCTCCATATAGGCAATTTTAGTTGATTCGCTGTAGATAATATTCAGTAAAAGCTTTATCATAACATATTATACTAATATTTTTAATTAATTCGTTTGTAACAAACTCGTGTACGTTTTTCAAAATTTGAATTTCGGATGAAAAAAACAATTTTCATGTATTATAAAGATTAAACTGTCATAATATTGTAAATTACTTCTAATTAGAATTAAATTATACACGTTCATAATTAAGTCCTCAAATTTGAAATTCAAAACAAAACTAACATTATTATACTTAAAAGCATTTGTAAAAATCGTTTGATATATTTTAATTAGTTCATTTAAGTTTTTGGTTTTGGTGAAAAGGTTTCGGCTACTTCAACAGACTATAACAATGTTTTTTAATTATAATGTACAATATTAGCAATTTCTCATTCATGACCTAATAGATTTTAGTACAAAACATAAAAAAATCAAATATTTAATTTACACATCAAGAAAAAAGTCGACGTAAGTCTTAGACAAAAACAAATTATAGGTAAAATTTAGTAATTTCACATATCCGATGCATAATATATATAATTGAATTGAATTATGGATTTTCATATTTTTCAATTTGAAGATTTTATACGACATCGTATTGTAGAAAAATGGATTTTTTTTCTTATTGAATGTATTTTTATGTAATACGTAATATAACCCTGACTGAATTGTTTTTTATTTATCATTCATTTCAGCAAAATGTATATGTAAGGCACATGTACTCGCTATATTTTTTAATTTTTATGAAAAGTTTATTAGAAATCAAACTCTCATCGAAATATTTATATTCCACAACATTTTCATATTCTATTGAGACCTCCAAACACGCTAATTATAATTCGAGGTCATTATAAGACATATTAATAAAAATTCAAGGCAATACCCAATAAAAATAACAATAAAACTAACGATCTACATTACATATACATTACATATACATGTATTATATTATGGCGTTTCAGTGTTTGTATTTTAAGTTTTTTAGTATTTACGAGTTAATATTTTTTTTAACATTTTTAAATCCCGAAATATAATTTTTTTTGAAAGTAGCTTAAATGTCGATACTGATAGTTCAATAATTTTTAAAAAACCTTTATGGTTAATTTACACAGAACAAAAATGTACAATACCGCAATGTATAACATTCATGTGTTAATATAATAAAATAAAAACTTCCCAATCCAATTCGACTTGTCCCGATAGACTTAACATTTAATTATACACCCACATTTTAGGAAATGGTTGAAAATCAATAGAGTTGTTTTCTAAATTAACAACACAAATGATGTGGGTACCATGTTGACAGTAACCACATGTTTTGCATAAATCTATTGTTCAATACATATCGTGTATGCATATATACACGTATTGGTTATTGTTTTTAATAAACAATAACTGGAACATTTGTGTTTGTTAATATTACTGTTTATATTATAAATAGATTCGGGAATTTTAGATTTTAAACAAAAATTAGGAAAATATGCAAACATAACGTTTTGTAAGCAAAAATAATCAATAAACCTTTTAATAACATTAAAAAGTAGTGTAGTATAATAGTATAATTATATAGTGTAGTATAATTACATTATATTATATTGATTGAACATAACGAAAACGAAAAAATATTTCATTAATATTCTTATTACTGCGGATTGTGGGAAAAATTTTTATTCATCCTAAAAATACCAACTGAATAATATTTATTTAAACATTTTTTATTTTTATTTTTCTATTGTTTTTCAACAAATTCAGTACGAATTTTTTTTTTTTTTGGTTCGATATTCGAATACTTTGTGTTTAGTTCGGTTCGAAGATCGAACAGTTCGTAACATTACTAATAAATATATACATAATTATTTATAATACATAAATAATATAATATATACATAACATATACATAATATATACATAGTATACCTAAATAAACATTCGTTTTTTCCCAACATGTTTTGTCTCATCTAAATATCGATATGTCTAAAATAATAATGACCATATTGTAATAACAATAGTTGTTTAACTAAGTCACGTATTATATATAAATACTATCGACGAAAACAATTTTTCCTCGGTTTTCTTATGTCGCGTTCGCAGCCTATTTTTATACACGTATCTGCAGTAGTATATACAGGGGTTTGAAAATCGAACATTTTTGAGACCAAAATCAATTTTGTCGACGATTTATCACACGTATAATTTATATACACCCAAAAATTGAAATACGTATGTAATATATATTAACTATAAACTGTACGCGAATTAAGTTCACGGTGTACAGACGTACAGGTTAGTAGTACAGTATTGAAAGGCCAAATTATAACATTACTTGTACAATATACGTATACACTTACAGGATTATGGAAAATACTGTTAAAAATAAAACAAGCAGAGAGTGCACACGGGAACCCAACGAGTTGACAAGTGCTATTGTGCGTTAGGTATGTACGTCGTGACATTTTACACGTTGTCATTTTATTAAACAAGTTTTGGACTGGATCTATTTAAAATCGTATGGCTTCCTATTACGAAATTCGTGAAAAAAAGCATTTACTCAATTTTATTGATTTCTGGCTAAATTGCCTTTTGTTGTACATGTTAACTGTTAAGTGTGTTCGTAATCGTATTTGTATGTAAAAATTAAATATATGAATAGGTACGTAATTATAATTATAAATTAAAATACCATATCGACGATTATGGTTAAAATAGATTTGATTAGTTCAGTCCTTTTTTATAAGTCCATACTTGATTCTTATCAAAATAATTTTATATCAAATATATCTATTTTATCATTAATGTGTTCTTAAACGACTGTATATGAATTTCATAAATAGGTCAATGCACTTAGTAATTTGTAATTTTTATCAAACGAACCACTAATACCGAACAAATATTTATTGCGTTTTATTATGTAATATTTTACATTTCTAATTGACCACCGTTTCCTATTAATGTTTATTAACAATTATTTATTTTATTAATGTTTACATTATCAATTATAAATAATATTTATGAATATTTTGCCAACTGCAGACTGTACCTATTCTTATTTTTGGTCAATTTTTTTGTTGTACCTACATGTCCCGTGTTCATAAAAACATTTACAACATACATTATTTACACCGTAACTGACTGATGATGCAGAATGCAGATGTATACACGCATATGAAGTATTATTACAACATTTAATATTAAAAGTTTTCAATCAATTGTATTGACTGCGAAACGTTGAATTTCAATTAACATGATGGTGGACAATATGATACCATGCTGATCGAGATTACATATTTGCAAACGACAAACGTATTGTGACTAGAGACAATGATAACATATTAATTGACTAATGTATCTAAGCTCAATATCACCTAAGTATAAATGAATAAAAGTGATTACATTATAGGTCAACCTTAACTATATTATAAACAAGGCAATAATGTTAGAAATTACATAATGACATTTCATTGTAACAATAATACAATAATTAGGAGTAGTTGAATATTTTATTGTAAGAGCGTATTATCGAATTAGTCAAACCAGTAAAAAAATTAACGCATGCATCGATAAGCAATTACAATTAAAGCGTCGATGTACGTACAACGATATGATATTTTATAACCATAATAAGTATTAATAATTAAGTTATAGAATTTTGATCAACCAGTTGGTAGTTAATTCGTATATTACCGTTGTTTGTCTTGAACCTGCGAACAGATGTAATAACATTTGTGCGTTAAAATATTAAAAAGAGCGTTGTCCATTGTTAAATAATTAAGAGTAATGAAAACATGTCTGATGATAATTGTAATGAAAATTGTGTTATAATTTAGTATGCAATTTTTATTGAACTTGGTAAAAAGTTTACATATAAGACAAAATAAAATAAGAAAATCATCGTGTAATGTAATTAAATGTAATACAATGTATAATACTATCTTATATCCAATATCTTACACTCACATCTCATACACACACTGAATACACACAATATATAAAGATTAATACTAAAAACACAATAATAATAATAATCATAATAGATAATATTACACACGTCTAAATAAAACAATAATCACATTATCTTATACATTTTATTTATTTAAAGATCCGTTGTTGTACAGTCTCATCATTGGATCGAACGATTTTTTTTATTGAATGTCCACCAATAAAAAAAAAACATTATCGTAGTAATAGTAATAATAATAATAATAATAATAATCGTCATGTAGTAAGGAAAGAGCTTTTCAACTTCGTGTCTAAGGATCGTACTGGTTTTGTACCTTTTGAGGTTGGTAGCCCCATACAAATTTGTTAAAATATTCGCCAACCAAGTATAAACAGGACGTATATATGAAAGTGCCGAGGAAGAACAGACATCTCAACGGTAAGTTCAACTGTGAAAGAATCGGATACACCCATAAGTGACACTGGCTGTACACAATATGGATCCTGTAAAATGTAAAAAAAAAAATTATGTTTTTGATCGATATAAGTATATAACTATGTAAGTGACGGATACATAACAATACGGTAAAAGTAAATGTCGATTTCACACTTCCGACAACCTGAATACAATTCAAAAATTCTAATGCATTATTATGATACTATATTATACATTCTACGGATAAAATTATGAAAATATATAATAATAATATATGAAACATATACGATATATACACTATCACGTATTTGTAAACATATTTTTTTTATAATATTTTTAGATTTTTAAACTTTTAATTTTTTCAACTACTTTTTTTACAAGTCACTTTTGAGCTAACATTTATTGTTATCAATTATTCAGATATAACCACATAAATAAAAATCGTATTGTCTTCCAGATAAAAAAAAAACGAATATCTTCTTTAATCATAGAAAATGCGTGTTCGCCTCTACGTGTAATATAATGTAAGCATTTTTCAAATTTAAATCTTAAATAAATAAAAAAAAATCAATCACATATTTTACGATTGTGTAAATAAACACTTATAGGTTGATAATTTTGTAATTTATTTACTCAAACCTAATATTTTGTTATGCAATACGAGGTCAATTATTGATAAAATGATAACTTAAAAAATCGTATTGTCTTCCAGATAAAAAAAAAACGAATATCTTCTTTAATCATAGAAAATGCGTGTTCGCCTCTACGTGTAATATAATGTAAGCATTTTTCAAATTTAAATCTTAAATAAATAAAAAAAAATCAATCACATATTTTACGATTGTGTAAATAAACACTTATAGGTTGATAATTTTGTAATTTATTTACTCAAACCTAATATTTTGTTATGCAATACGAGGTCAATTATTGATAAAATGATAACTTAATTAATATGACGAGTGTAAATATAAAATCTATAATACATAGTAATAATAATAAAATGATATTTTGGTTGAATTTATTAAAACCAAAAGAAACTTAACATTGATGTATATGGGTATAAAATCAAAACATTTAAAAGACATCTCACTAATCTCTAGTCTTTCATATATTATTATTTATTAACATTTAGATATACACGTATAGTATGTATGCTATCGCGCAGATCGATCAAAATTAAAACAATGAATGGTTTTTGATTTGACTTTAAAAACTAAAACTTTTTCATAAAACTATTTATAGAATTTATAAATAATATCCCATTACAATGTCAATATTATTTTACTTAAATATTATTAACATGGTAAATTTAAAAAATCTACATTGACACATTAACTCCCACGGTTTCGTAATAATTTAGTTAACATTGTAGAAGCTTAATGATTTTTAAAATTAAAAATTTAGAATCTATTTGACTATTTTAAATTTAATCAATTTTAACTGAAATAACAAATAACTATTTATGAGCGTGCTATTTAAAATTTTTTAAAAATGCATTTATTTTTTAAATTTACTCATTTCACAAAACTGTAGTTTATTAAACAAAATTAATGTAGTATGAAAAATTTATACGAATAAATATTAAATACAATGAATTAATAATATAAATTATTATTATTACAATTATAATGACCATGAAAAATGTAGATAGCATATGTGTATTGTAAATAAGTGGGCATTGGAATTTTCGCGAGAATTTATAATACTATCTAAACTGCGTTTAGTTTGTAACTTTATACCGAGAGCTAAGGAATATTTTTTATTCACAAAATGGAATAAAGGAAAATGTTGTGACGAAAAATTAGAGTACCTTATAAGTTACATGTTACTCACACACTAATTACATCATTTTATTTCAACCACAAAATTTCAATAAACAATTGCTTATACATATCTCATAGTCGATAATTATTTGTGTTATTCATATTGAGTATTTATTAACTTCATATTTATAACTTTAATAGTAATTAAAACGATTTTAAATGCATATAATTATTACAAATTTACTATTTTATTATAGTTTGTGGAGTAGGTATAGCGCATTTCAATCATCAATTACTTTATATAAATATAATGTTTTAACAATATTATTAAAAATTGTTTTCTTAATTCGCTATATACTGCAAGTGAGACCAATTGTAATAAAATGTATCGTACTTACCATATCAAATAAGATAACTGCAGACAAATGTGTGTGGCCATTCCTAAAACACGGGATGGATACGGTCGGTAAACGGTGACCATTTCTAAGCAGGCAAATACAAACACGAACGTGTGCATTGTGTGATTCAGCCAATTCGGGAAATACAAGTCAATGCCTTTAGGCATCACCAAATTTCGATCGATAAACCATAAGCTCCAAAAGGTCGTTGACACAAACTGAAATCACAGTGAACATTTTGAATATTATTTCATGTAGCCAATGTTTTTCCATCTAATAACTGAGTGAATATTATTATAAATTAATAAACACGATAAAATTAGAACTTTAATGAGGAACCATTGAAACATTTTATACTCTTTATTTTTGTATGTTCTCACCAAGGCTGGGAATTAACAAGTTAAAAGTTAAAATTAAGTTAATTAACTCGTTATTTTTTTAAAAATTAACTTTTAACTTAAAAAATTACTTTTTTTAACTTAACGTGTTTACTTTATGTTAACTTTTTACAAAAGTATTCAAGTTAAGTTAATTTTATAAGAACAATGTAAATTTTTTAATGATTTTGAATATATTACTTGTTTTTATTTTATAATATAGATATACACACACGTAATGTATAGCATGTACAACGTACGTAAAAAACCCAGTCACGATATTTATTGAGTACAGTACTCAAATATAATAATAATAATAATAATAAGTGTAGGTTTGTAATATACAAATTCTCGATATCGCTTGCTTTTGCTTGACAGGCTTTCAAGGTAATGGGTATATTGCTGATAAACTTTGAAAAAAAAATCCCCGATATCGACGCACAAAAGCCATGTAGTCCTTAGTCGTTCGTGATGAAAAATAATTTTAATATAGAATATATATAATAAAATATACATAATTAACCCATGCATACACCCTTGTCATAATGTAATTTTTTTTAAATTCTGTGTTTAAATTAACACAATGACTAATAGTAAGTAAATTAATAATATCAATTAGTTATAAAATATAATACAATTATTATAACATTGTGTAATCAGTTATACTTAATTATTTAAAAAAGGCTGGGTTCAAACACCAAATTATAATAAGAATATTCATCAAATAATTGATGTTATTTTAAATACCTACTACTGCCAGTTGCTACTCATATTTTTCTGAAATAATTATTTTTATGTAGGTACTATTTAAAATACGATTGAGCTTTAAGAAGTGTTTGGAATATTGTATTCAGAAAACTTTTAAAAAGTATTTAAAAAGTATTCAGAATACTTTAATAGTATTCAGAATACTACCCAAGTCTGTTATCCATTTAATGTGTGGTAACTCAATAATTCAGACCAGGACTCTATTATCATGTATCATTTTAAGATCAATAAAAGTGTTAACAAATAAAGTGCTCTGAAATCTTGGCAGCTTTCTCATTTAATTTGTTGATAATCAGAAAATGTTAACTTTTAAGTAAGTTAAGTTACTTTTTTCAAGCTAACTTTTAACTTTTAAAGTTAACAAACAAAAAATATTGGTCAACTTTTAACTTAATTATTTTAAACTGAATAAACTTGTTTAAATAACGAGTTAAAAAATTGTTAACTTGACCAGCCTTGGTTGTCACCAGGGCTCTGGTGCATTTGCATGTTTTTTTTTTGCTACATTGGAAAACATGGGTAGTAAGTATTCGTTTCATAACAATAGTAATAAAAATATAAAGTTCAATAGTACATGTTTTTGCAAATTTTGGGTATATAGGCATATTTGGCATATAGTTGATTTTTTGAAGTTATTAGAGCATAATATTTCATGTAAATTCAGGAAAATCGTTTTTTCGTGAAAGGTAAAAAAAATATTACACCAATAAATGCTTGAATTCTTTCTCATTTACTTTCCCGAACATGTTTTCAAAATCTTAGTCTTTTTTTAGTTTATTTGTATTCTTGTATGATACTAGGTTTTATGAGTTTTACGCAGTACCACGGAAACAATGTTATTGCTCTACCGCTACCACCCTCCTCTAAATCACGTGTACATTGCAATCTATCAATTTATTTTCGTCGCAACAAATTTTGTAGGTATACGTGTGCAATCGCTGATCTGCCCATACAAAATAATTTTAATACTCTCGACGGTATGAACGTTATGTTACAATTTGCTAGTTCTTGTGCGCTCGCCACTAAATTGTGTGTGTTCGTCCGTTCGATTTCGTGTTTTTAGGAATTTTCTTTTACGTTATTTGTACATTAAACAATATTATTCGTATTTTACTTTAAACAATTATATGACCAACTGTATTGGTCAATGTGGAAAATTATGCACTTCGCCCGGGCATTGTACACAATATCCAAAACACAGCGGGCAATTATAATAAAAATAATCAAACAGCTTTTTTTTTAAGAGTATTAAACTATAATAAAAACAAAATACACCAAAATAATAATATAAATGTTATGCTTTTGTCTGTTTTTCTATTAATCTATATTTATTTATTTTTACAGCTTAAACTATCATGACATTTAGAAGTACATAACTTTCCTGCAGTTCTACATTTGCATTTGCTAGTTTTGCATTGTTTTTTACAGTTGCATCTATCATATCGTTGACCGCCAAGATTTGAAAATTTTCTAGCCATTTCTCTTAATGATATTAAAGTATTAGGTACCATAACCTAAGCTAACCTTTTAACTTTTTAACTGTTTGTAATATTTTGTTATATTTTAGTGCACTTAAACATACACTGTTTGATTTTTTTTCACTCAAAAGAGTATTAAATTTTTCATAAAATTTTATTTAACCCATTTTCAATTTTAAATGGAATTACAACCGATCGGTTAAATCACGTATTTTCCACTGACCTTAATCAAGTAGAATTTGTTGTCGTTGGCATAGGTACATTTAGATAAAATTATTATGCGATAATATGACGTGTGTATGGTTTTATAATAATAGACCTATAATAATAATTATTGTAAATATCGAACACATTATCGCAATTTAACGATAATATACGATATATCATTAACGAATGGTTCTCTGTGATATCGAATCAACATACACAGGAATAAAATTAAAATAAATAAAAAACAAAAATTAACATTGTCTAAACACAATTGGGCATTTTACATAATGCCCGGGCATTGTAATACAATGTACGGACAATGTAACTAATATATAAAACAGATTCAGTTTTGCCCGAATTTAGTGGGCATTGTATACATTGCCCGGGCATTGTATTACAATTCCCGAATTATACACTTTGACCGTAACATATACACAGATAACTTGATAAAGTGTTTATTATCTGTGATATAAATAAAATATTTATGATATATTTGTGGGGTTTATCTAAAGCATAAAATTTTAATTAAATTTATCACAATTGTCATTATTTTGTGGACTTTCTATATATATATATATATATATATATATATATATATATATATATATATATATATATATTTTTTTTTTTTTTATTGTTCCTTATCTGAATTTGTAAAATATTATATTTCCTAAATAACGATCACATAATAATTTTTTTCACTTATATCTTATGTCTTACCTAGTACATTTCTCTCCGTATCATATTTACGCATGCGCAGTGTCTCGGTTATTTTTCCTATGTCTATTAGAAAATATGAGTGCTATAAGCAAATTAAAAAAATTTATTTATACTTCAAAACGTCAAGAGCCAAAATCAGAAACAAGTTCTTTATCCATAAATGAAGGTAGGATAATAATTATTATTTATTGGGCATTTCTACCTATTTGCTAATAATATAATATACCTACTAGTTGATATTGTTTACTGTTTACTTTATAATTATATATTATATAATTATAGATGATGGTAGCAACAATACAAAAAACTTGAAGAAATCTAAAATTTTAGAGTGAATTTAAGAGTGAAAACAATGAAGCTGTAACCCGTAATATTAATAATGATTTGTTGAATTTGAATGTTGCTCAAGAAAAAATTCATAATCTTCAGGTTAGTGAATTATCATTAAATATTACAACTTTATTAGGTATACAATTCTGACAATCTGTCATTATTTTCGGAGCACGAGTCCTAACAGTTGATTATAAAATGTAATTGATATAACGGAACTATAAGTGTGATTTTTCATTTGTAACTACACGTTAAAAATAATATGTAAACATTATGAAAAATATTATTAATAAGAGACTAGATGTTACTGCTAGTTCTGTCAGATCCGAAATCTCCTGACCGATTCGAAAATATATATTCTAAGGCGTATGGTCTCATACTCACGTCACTGTGTTTTATCTACTAAGGTAAAAATTTGATTTTGAAAACTTTTTATTGGCCACCCCTCCTTTAAAAAATCCTGGTTACGCCACTGAAGAAATCGTAAATAAATTTATGAAATTAGAAGGACCATCCTTGGTCAAGTTAATAATTTTTTTAACTCGTTAAGTTAATTTAATTTAAAATAATTAAGTAAAAAGTTAACCAATATTTTTTGTTAACTTTAAAAATTAAAAGTTAACTTTGGAAAAAAGTAACTTAACTTAGTTAAACGTTAACATTTTCTGATTTTCAACAAATAAAATGAGAAAGCTGCCAAGATTTCAGAATACACCAGTGGCGTAATTAGGGGCTAGGGGAGAGCCTAGCCCCCCAATCAACTATTTCTTTATAATATTATAATATTATAATATCTATAACTTTTGGGGATTTAGGCTTTAGCCCTCCTGTATTACTCCTTTAAATACGCCCCTGGAGTACACACTTTAATTTACTTGTTAACACTTCTATTGTTCTTAAAAATGATAAATAATAATATAGTCCAACATAAATTATTGAGTTACCACACATTAAATTTATAACAGACTTTGGTCAATAATTATTATTCTATATTTATTACTTTGGAAAACATTAAAAACAAGTGATAAATTACTACAATATGACAACTGTTTATGCGCGGGTAGTTACGTATATTTTATTATTTATATTCTATATTAAAATTATTTTTCATCCCGAATGGCTAAAAACTACGTAGCATGTGTGCATCGATATCGGTTTTCCTATTATAAACCTACACTTATTATTATAAGGCCGGGTTTACATGAACGCGCGTTAGCTAACCGCGCGTACTGAAATATACAGTTTTCCTATACATCGTTCACGCATATCATTCGTCAAAATTTTGTTTCCACGCGTACATGCACGTCTATGTGAACCCGGCCTTATATTTAAGTACTATACTCAATAAATCTCGTGACTTGGGTTTTTACATACGTCTTACATACTATAAATAATAGCACGTATGTGTTTTGTAAAATATTCTATATTATAAAATAAAAACAATTATTTTGTTAAAAATCATTTAAAAATTTACATTGTTCTTCGAATGAAATTTAACTTAACTTAGATAATTTTGTAAAAAGTTAACGTTAAGTTAACACGTTAAGTTAAAAAAAAGTTACTTTTTAAGTAAAAGCTAATTTGCAAAAAAATAACGAGTTAATTAACTTAATTAATATTAACATAACGTTTTAACTTAATTTTAACTATTAACTCGTTAATGCCCAGCTTTAAGAAGGACACTCCAACGTTGAAATTTAAAAAAAAAATTTTAATGTTTTTGATAAAAATGTTGGGTACAATATCATTTGTAAAATTTCCAAAGTTTTAAGTTGAAAAGAAGATAAAATTACAAATCTAGATCTACCTCAAGATACGACTGAAAACGATATATTGTACTTTAAATACGCATCCCCTATTTTAGCAGATATAGAAAGATAATTTTCCATATTTAAAAAATAACTGGCAAACAATTACCGATCTTTTAAATTGGAAAACATACAAAAAGCACTAATAATACAGTGTAATTTTTAAGGTAAAAATAATTTTTATAAATATCATTTACTTACTCAAATATTTAAAAATGTAATTATTTATTCTAAAGGTTTTTTCATTCTAGGTGCAGAATAAGGATGAACAAAAATCAAACAAGAGAATTAAATTTGTAAAGTTTATCAAAAATAAAAAAGCTTTAAACTTCACAAGGTGTGTTAATTTATTTTTATTTTAATAAAATTTATAAAATTAAAAGAAATAAGATATAACTTTTAAAAATATAAATGGATATTTTTTATTATTTTAAAATATGCTTATGATTTTTTTTATTTGCGCATATGTATATTTCACCAGATTTTAGTGCATTATTGCATGTTTATTTATGCGTTTTTTAGTACATGAACTTATGAGCTCTGGTTCTCGCTATTTCCAAATAAGGTCCATTTCCCTGGCACCCCACCTTGGAATTTTTGATCGAAACCAAGGCCACTCGTTTGTACCTCGTTTGTATCTAATTGTACCTCAAGTCCCATCGTTTGTACCTCCACGGTTATGGAATTATCTCTAATTCATTAGTGGGGGTATCAAAGAAATGCTTGTACTCCCTCTTGGAAATTTCGAGTTTAAACTTTTACCAATTTTTTGTACCTCGTTTGTACTTGATTGTACCTCAAGTTTAAGTGTTTGTACCTCAATAGTTTCATAGATATTACAATTTCAATGTGGGGGTGCCAGAAAAATGCTTGCACCCCTACTTGAGAATTTCAAGTTTAAACTTTTACCAATCGTTTGTACCTTGTTTGTACCTGATTGTACCTTAAGTTTAGACGTTTGTACCTCAATAATTTCATAGATATCACAATTTCAATGTGGGAGATGCCAGAGAAATGCTTGTACTCCCACTGAGAATTTTGGCTTAAAATGTCTACAGATCATTTGTACCTAGTTTTCATACCAATATAATAAAAAATATTTGACATTTATGATATAATTTTATTAATTTATTACATTAATAATATTTAGCATATAAAAAAAAAAGTTAAAAACATTAAACTATTTTAACAATAATAATTACAATTATAATAACATAAATACAAAATTCAAATATATATGTATATGTTATAAGAAATAAAAATATATACAACGAAACAGGAATATACATACTGAAAATAATATGCTGAGAATTGCAAAAATCTTATAAAGGTTATAAGATTATAAACTATACTTTATAATTTTTTCGTAATACTCACAAACATATTTTATTTTTTTATACTATATATTAGTTTTTGTTGTGTATATTGTTATTTTTTACAATATATATTTATTATTCTTTAACAATGTTACATTTTTTAAATTTTAAATATTTGTTTATAATAAATGTATACTATATTTACTTAATCTTACGTAATGTATACTAACAATTGACACTTTTTAGCTACAGAGTTCGGTCTCATAATTCTTGCTGAAGTGGATAGATCATCATATTTTTCCCATTTGTTAATGTTTTCTCTCCAACAGAATGATATATAATGACCAACTGCTTTAATAGATTTTGATATGGGTGGAATAAAATTTATAACACCACCGAGTTTATACATTTTCTCATGCACTGTTAATCTTATTGGAATATGATTTAAAATGATTGAAAGATCAAAGTTCTCATTTTTATTTAGGATATTTTTAATTGGCACACATAGTTCAATAAATAGTTGATTGCCAAAATCATAAGTTTGTTCCATATTTCCTAATTTACATTTCTCACAATTTTTTTGGCGTTTTTTTATACATGGAAGATAATGCGTCAAAAAAATCTAAATTTTCTCTCTGTAAATTTACAGAAATTATTGTATTTTTTCTTTCTTTTGTATATGAGCAAATTGTACATTTTCCTTTTGAAATTATAGATGGATAATTTTTAAAAATATGTTGTATCGAGTATTGTATTGTACTCGAACAGTCCAAATACCTAAGCCCACTTGAATGGATCCAAGATCGCAATCCACACATTATTTTTTTTTAAATATTAGCTCTTTTTTATATGTTTGAGCGTTAATACCATCTTTTATGACACATGATATTAAATCAAAAAAATCATGTGATTTCTCTTTTTCTATGTATAGAGAATATTCTAAACTTTCAATGTATGAAGTACATATGAGATGTACAATACTGTCAAATGCACATGTGTTAGCAACTGTATATATGAATCCATCTATATTTATTAACTATAAATTTATATATATATTATATAACTATTATTAAAAATAAAACATTAGGACCTTTTTCAAGGTAATTAGTTTTTATTTTTTTAGATTCATCACCAAGTCCTCTCCAGTTTTCATATGAATCTAATTTCTCACTCTCTCTATTAAACTCGTTCACCTCTTTTCCACTTTTGTTTAAATAAGCATTATTGTTCCCCTCATTTTTTCTTTTAAATGTATTGTCTTCATACGTGAACTCAATCAAATTTTGGTTTTTGGAAATAGCAAGTTTACTTCCAACAATATTCATTGATCCAATTATTGAATTAATATGTATTTTTAAAAATTGATCTATACGTAATGGTAATGTTTTATGTTTGAAAATATTTGTTTTCAAATCATTAAATAAGCTTCCAGACGTGGTGCTTGTTTCAGTAATATTTCCATAGTTTAATATAGGGACCATAACTGCTGACCAGCATGGCAATAATTTACAAAAATCTAATACTTTTTTACTAATATTTGAGTTGCATTGCATATTGTCATGATCTCCCTCATTATTTTCTGATTGATTTTTAATATGTTCATAAATCGATTTAATTTCTTCAAATATTGAAGTGTTCAATGATCCCAAAATAATATTATTATTTTTTTCTTCATTTAAAGATTCATTGTTAATCTTATCTAACGTTGAAAATTCATCTAACTCTATCTTATGTGTTGCTATTCTTTTTTTAAGATAAGTTTTAGATATTTCACATCTTGTTGGTATTTCGTATAAGTTTAATCCATCAGTTTCTTGTAAACTAACAGTAAAAATATGTGTTAATAAAGTTTTTATATCTAAATAATCAATGCATGAAATAATTAATCCAATTGATCTTAAATAAAAAAATTTTATTCTATAAGAAGAATTTTTTAATTCAGGCCATGAACTTAATAGATGCATAACAAGATTGAAATTATTTCTAATCATAGCAGTTGGAACTTCAACTCCAGGTCCCTTCAAAATCAGAGAAGAACACACACTAATATATTTAGACAAATATGAATATTAGGTAAATGTTTTTGTAACAGCCATCATTAAAGCCAATGATTGATCAGTTATAATTATTTTTGGAGTGGGAATTTTACGTCTCAACCATTCAGATAACCAGTAACAAATAGAGTTATGATCGTGTTTTTCAGATAACATGTGTCCTACTTAAAATTGACATCCATTTTCAAAATCTCTTACTCCAATTTGGTACAAAAATATATTTGAAGTTTGTCTTCCAGATAACAATATTGGTTTTTTTACAATACCACCAGTTGCATCGATTGTTATTCTGGGAATAGTTGTATTTTTTACATACAACTGATAAGAATTTATTTCTGTGCCCAATAGTGAACAAAAAATTTATCGTATGCAATATCGCAAATAATTTGGTCGTAAGGTAAAGTACTTTTCAAAAATAAGAGAGCAATAATTGGGTCCCAATTTATTTGATCTTCTTTTAGAGTTTTATGCTTTATCAATCGCAACGCATTTTTTGTTAGCAAATGGCTTGGTTCTTGATCTCCGTACGACATCATATTCATTGATTAAACGCGTTGTACATATGCTGCTGATTGATTTTCATCCACTAATATTTATTTAATTCTTTACGTTTCTCTCCTATGATTCTTCGTTTTAGATGGCATTTGCAACTCTTGAAGTTTCCACTGTACGTACAGTTTATTATCAATCTGGATTCAAGTTTTGGCTGATCAGTAATAATTCCACAAAAATCACTAAAACACACTGTACAATTTCCATATATTTCAAGGAAAATTGTACCATTACTATATATTTTAGCTTTTTTATAATTTACTTTACATGGAAGCTTTGTTAAACTGTAAAAATGGTCGTGAATTAAAGGGGGCCATTCGTATTGTTTTAACGTTTTATATACTCGATTAAAATGTTTTCCATCTGACCTTTTATAAATTTGTATGTGCTTAGGATCATAAATCTTCCTCCATTCTTCTATTGAAAGTGTAATTTGGAAATTTATTTTGTCATCAAGTCTATTGCTATCTTCTTCAGAGGATTCTTCGTAATTATCAATAGGACTTTGGTTTTTAACTATGGTTACTTTGTCTTCTACAATTCCTAATTTTGAAAGAATGCCATGTCTGTTTTCTGTTACAATTAAATATAGATATTTTGAAGAAATATTAAAATTCAATTGATTTTTTATATCAGTCCAACGCGAATGGTTTGGATTTCTAAACCTTTGGGTTTCTTTATCGAATATATTATCCTTTTGATTTGCCAGTTCAATGATGATGTGATCGAAATCAACTTGTGAATGAGGAAGCATAGTGATATCTTGATATTCAAGTAACCCTAACAAAAAAATATTTTAATGAAATAATGACAAATATATATTTCTATTTGTTTATTAATAATTTATATAATTAATTTGTTTTTTATAAGACAAAAATTACGAAGGAATTATAATGAGTAAATATTTTAACATACTGCATTCATTTTCTCTGTCATTTTTTAAATAACAAATATTATTTTTAATCTGGTAATATATTAAAATATTATTAAACTTATTATTTTTTATTTAATACACGATGAAGACTTTTAATCGAAACCTATAGTAAATAAATACATTAAATGTAACAACTATTATATTTGTTCTTTTAATTTTACATTATGGTATTTTTTAATATATAAATATATTTTTATAATTTTTTTTTATTAATTATGAATATTAATTTATTGTTTTTATTCTTTATTTTTATTTTTATTTTTCATATTTTTGTTTTCACATTTTATTATATATTCTCTCATAACATTTTTTAACAAAATTCACATTTTCATCTATACGCATTTTCAAATTTGTAAGTCATCTGTTTCTCAATAAAATCAAAAAATTTAATTTATCTTTTGTCAACTCCTCTTCCTCCTTAATAATAAACATATGTTCCCATATTAATATAAGTTATTATTTGATGCACAATTGCATAATTTACAAACTATGCAAGGTTTTTACACAAATAGAATTTATGGAAACAAATATTTCCAAATAAAAAGAAAATTCAAAATCAGGTTTTTGATCAAAACTGACAAAAAATCTTTTGTATCCGTAAGTCATTGGTGATAAAATGTTTTGAAAAGTGATTAAATTATTCTTTATTTTTTAATCATCCGATAATAAAATAATAATAATATATTGTATTATTACTAGGTAGTACATTAATAGGTCAGTACAACGTTTCTTTAAATTTCTTAAGAATTGTATTGATTATTTTTATATTAAAATTATGTTTAATATCTAATTCATTTAAATAATCAAAGTTCTTGAAATTTATACATTCTTGTCTATACAATATGGAATTAAAATTAGAAGTTTTTTGTGAAAATTAATGGCTAAAATAATTTGGAGATATTGTATCAGTTTGAGTGAGCTTTCTACATATATATTGAAATTGAATTTATTGTTAGATATACTTATTGTAAAATCTAAGAAGTTAATTTTATTATTTATTTATTTTTCAAACGTAAATTGGATGTTATTATTAATTTTGTTTAAATTAATAACCATAACTTCTGCTTGTCTATTAGTACCTTTGAATAATACAAATAAATAAATAAGTTTTTTATACATGGCTATAAACAATTAATTTAATATATTTACAGTAAATATTTTAATAAAACAACTAAAAAAACTAAAATAATATGAATAATATAAAATGAAATAAAAATATATTAAACAAGATGTAACCGGATTAATTGACAAAATTTATCATTTTAGCAATATTTTATATTTCATTTTTTTTTTAAATTTATTGAACCATATTGCCCTACAGTTATTAAAAAAAATTCATTTTTATAAATAATATAAATACATTATATAATTTATTAAAAAGAAAATTTTTAATTTTAATTTTTTTAAATATATTTATAAAATTAATAAAAATATAAAAATAATTCATACAACATGCTTAATCAGGAAAAAATTCCCGAAATTGACAGATTAATGTTGAACGATATTTAGAAAGTTTTACTAAAAAATGTACCATTGTACCATATGTCCCATTTTTTATAGCTACTATATTGCAATCATCAATTTATTACATATTGTATTGTTTAAAATTATATATTTTAATATTATTTTTCATTAATGTATTATATACTATCCCAAATATGCTAGATTTGTTTAGACATTTGAAAATGTTTAATTTGTCAAATATTTATACATACAAATCTTAATAATAATAATGTTAGTAATAATAATAATGTAATAATAATAAAATAATTTCGAAATAAATATATAAAAATGAATGTGAAATTAAACATACAAATATACGTATTCCCTAAGATAATTATAACACTTTTTTTACTTAAAAGAATTGATAATTAAAGTTTTTTGTAGATTTTAAGAATAATACGTATTTTTATAATTTGTGTTTATTAATTATAGGTAAAAAGTAAATTATTTTAATGAAATACTTACCGAGTAAAAGAAAAGTACATTCAATTTAAAATTACATACTGCAACTATACGAGTATATATTGAATGCTTGCTTACAAATACAAAATACAAAACTAAAAGAAAATTTTACATCTCGGTACTATTCATATAGCACCAAAGTTAGAACCATAATGGTACAATTTAATTTACTAGTGATCATTTGTCGACCTTCTTCACCGAAAATCCCTAAGAAACCTAAAAAATAATGGGAATCCGATGATGGCGACGACGACGTTAATGGTAACAATAAATTCAGATTTTGATCGTAGATCAAAGACTAATGATGCACGCGACTATATTACAAAGAACAATACTTGTCATCTGACGAACGTAGTCAATTAGTAATAATAGAGATAACATATATGTTGTCTGTGATAATAAAATAACCACCACATACATAATACTGGTATGAAATTATATAATATAAAAACTATTCTGGTGAAAAAACAAGTAATATAAACTATTACTCGTTTATTCTAAAAATTATGAAACTATTATTTCCTTTCACTTATATAAGCCCGGTCTTAAAAGTATAACAAAAAGTAATGCAAAATGATTACCTTTTTCAGTCTTTAATGATTTACTTTAGAATGAATGTATAGACAATGCATTAAATATTTATATGTATAATTTATCATATTTCTTATTTGAATAATAATATAATAATAATATACGTGTATGAGAATACATTTTAATTAAATATATAACTATATTATAAGTGAATTTTTTAATTGTTTTCAAGGTATTAATCAAATGGGATAAAAATATATCCTTCTACACGTCTACACTTATGTGGTATAACTTATATCTAATTTTTTTTCAACAATTTTTCCCAGTATATACTTATAATAAATAATGTAAAATGTAATAACACATCAAAAACTCATAAATGCAGGATTAAAAACAAAATATAAATTGTTTATACAGTTATTAAACTGAAAGATAACTAGGTGTGATCTTGCAAGGTACACTTAAATATTTGTATTAATTTTTTTTGTTATACTTTTAATTTAAAAATAAATGAAATAGTAATTCAACAACTATATATTATACCATCAGTTTTGATTATATAATTGCCAACAATTTCAACCCAAAATTCTCAGTGGGAGTACAAGCATTTCTCTGGCATCTCCCACGTTGAAATTATAATATCTATGAAACTATTAAGGTACAAACACTTAAACTTGAGGTACAATCAGGTACAAACGAGGTACAAACGATTGGTAAAAGTTTAAACTCGAAATTCTCAAGTGGGGATGCAAACATTTCTCTGGCACCCCCACATTGAAATTGTAATATCTATGAAACTATTGACGTACAATCAGATACAAACGAGGTACAAACTATTGGTAAAAGTTTAAACTCGAAATTTCCAAGTTGTGGTGCAAGCATTTCTTTGGCACCCCCACTAATGAATTAGAGATAATTCCATAACCGTGAAGGTACAAACGATGGGACTTGAGGTATAATTAGATACAAACGAAGTACAAACGAGTGGCCTTGGTTTCGATTAAAAATTCCAAGGTGGGGGTGCCAAGGAAATGGATCTTTCCAAATACCTAATATAATCAAAATAAAATCCACGCAGATTCTATTTAGACGAACTACGTTATATGAAAATTAAAAGTATAATACTATGTAGCATAAATATTGAATATAAATATTTATAATATATAATAACGAATATATTATAAAAGTCATTTAAATTTATTCTATTTATTTAAATATTACATAACATCTACGATCAAATATTTTATATTATCAATTTTCAGAGATATAAATGTTTGATATCTCAACTATATATGATAAATATTCTAATGTATTTTAAACGTGCAAGTAAATGTATTTATTTTTTATAATTGTTTTCAACTTCAGTTTATGTGAATACAAAAAAATCATTTATGTGATTTAAGAAATACAAATATTTATCCGAATAGACTTCTAACATCTCGAAAACAATTTTATGTGGTTGTTCTTACACATTTACTGGCACGAGAACAAAAGAAAATACATGCTGTTTAGATATAGTACCAGTCTCCTCGATTTATTTTTAAACATGACATAATTATATGTATGCGTGTGTATATGTGTAAGGAATTGTACATTTTTAAATGTTTAGACTTATATTTATAACGTCACGATAATTTATTGGGGCCAACTTCGTTGTTGTCCTATTTGTTTTTGAAATCTTTATATTAACATTATGTCATACTTTGAATACTTGGCAGACACATTGCAACAATAATAAGAAAATAAATACTAAAAAAAATTATTATTATTTATATTCTAATGATTTTCCGTAATATTCTTCATGAAATTTTATTTATTTATTAATATTTTATCAAAACGAATACTTATCATTTGATCAGCAATCGTATTTATTATTGATGACTACTATGTTTTAATTAAGCCAAAACTAAGGCTAACCTATACGGTAATTATAGAGATATTGTATATTTATATACGATAAATACACCAATGATTGATCGATAAAATGCATATTATATTATTTTGTATTATATTTGTATTACATAAAATATACTAATTCGAAAACAATTTAATTATTTAACGTTTTGTTAAAAATGTAATGTACTGATGAAACAATATATGCATGTATTTGTTTTAATTTGAAATATTTCAAACAATTCTAAAAGATACATAAATTATCATACCAATACATTTATTTATTTATTTTTATAGTATTATGGATATACTCCTTTCGATCTTTTCTGATCCTTTCGAGACATGATTTTCAAGATCAACTACGACTTGAAATTTTATGGTATTAAACAGCGTTATCGAAAATAGACATAATAATAGACAATAATAAATACATTAACAATCAACATAGTTTTAATAAATATCATAAGGTTATTAATTTATACTCCGTGATTTATCTTATGGTTGTTTTATAACATTCATTTTAATTATGTCACATGCTGATTATAAGATGATATGTATACACGAGTATACATGTAAACAGTTGGGACGAAAAATTAAAAACAGCGGTTTTTATATTACTAAAATTATACATTTGTTCCTATATTTGCGGTGCTACTTAGCTTTATTGCATATATGGTTCAAAATAATACTGCAAATAAGTTCTAAATAGTTATATAGATCTTGTTGTGCACTAGGTTATATGTACCTAACCAACGTGACTGGGTCAATGAAAACCGTCAACAAGAACGAAATACAAATTATGAAATATATGAGCTGAATTGTATATAATAGGTATAATAAATATATTATACCCACAAATAAAAATTATTAATCTGTGTGATTATATTTTAGTGAAAAAAGTGATTAAATTACATGATAAATATATAGTGTAGTGAACATATATTTTTGATCTATTATGAGTACCTACTCTGCAGATAATGTCACATTTCACATACAATTCCACCTGTTTGCGTTACTTATATAAGATAGCCAATATAATAGGTAATAAATATAATACCTAAGACAATCGAAGACGGTTGATAATTAAATTTTTGTATATTATATGATATGTTTGTTAAATACACATTAAATTAAATACGCAATTATAAAATATAAATATTGTAATCGTTGAAGTTAAATGTAATTTGTGCAAAACTTCCTTTTAAATAAAAAAAAAATATATATATAAATTTTTTTTTAATTACGACAAAAATTGTAATCTAAGTAATTAATCATTTTCATCTAAAAGTGTGAGGGCCTTATGCAATTACTACGCATAAACATATTTCGACAGTTTTATTTGTATATTGATATTGACATTCGTATTCTTCAACATTATTTTTTTTAATAATACTTATTTATTAGACATTATCATACCAACGTATCAAATATACTTGTACAACAAATTATCAATTATAATCTATATAATGTATATACTCGTATATACAGATACGATTTTTAAATTAAAACAAATTAAATATTTTATTTGCTTAATTGTGTATTTAATTAATATTTACAAAAACTACACTAATGTAATCTAGTATAATATATTTTAATATTTAATTATTGTAATTCATGTAAAATATGAAAATTATAAATAGCCTGATCGTAATATATATATCAGAATGCTGATCTAGATAAGTACCTGCAATATTTGTTAATAATTTGCTTGTTAATCACCTATAAAGAGATAATGCTGATCGCTAATATTCATAATGTTTGTATAAATATTAAATTTATAGAGGTATTTAATATTAAAATTATATTTAAAAATTGTACTTACCATACTTAATGGAAAGGCAATGCTGGTGAAAAAAAAGTTTTTCACTTGAGTTAGTGATTCCAGAATGGACGATTGAGACGAAACAATCAATGGAAAAATGTCCACGATCAGAGCGTATGTGAAAAACAACGCTTGGAAGCACTAATAACATACAAATAAAATAATTTAATTTTTGAATTTTTTTTTTTATAAAATTAATAATTACTTCACAAATGCATTGTTTATATTATTCATTATTACTAAAAATATCTTTATTGATCATGATTTATATTAGTTATATTTTTTTTCGCTCAATTTCATCATGATTAGAATTATATTATTATAATAATATAATTTTCCTACATATATATACCGTAACATATTTTAATTATTGTAGTAAGTTGGGGCGATATCGAAATTACACCCAATAAATTGTGTTGAATCACTTTATCTGCTTAGACGTTAATAATACTATGTTGCCAAGACACACAGATTTATTCGAAAACATTATTGTGTACATATATATAATGTATTTGTCAAGTAAAATATTCTTATTAAAATCGCAAAATATTAAAGTACAAATTGTAGGTGCTTATTGAATTGTTTCGTTTTTGTACCTCTTTAATGATATAATCATATGTATAAATGTGAAACATATAATTCTACATTACCTATACAATATCTACAGAGTACACACGTACTGCTATATTGTTCTACGAGCAAAAGAAAATATACGATTAAACTGTAACGAATCGTACTTCAACACGACCAGATACGACGAATTTAGTCATATACGTATACATATATACGTATTATTCTTTTTTTTTGAATGATATTTTGTAATTCTATTATTTCATTACCTACTTTAACGCTGTTATAGTTCGTTCGCGAATGTGTGTAATACACAATTATTGACCAACTAAAAAAGAAAATTTCATATTAACTGATTCCAATAAAATTACTTTAGCACACATCGAGTATATTTGAATCCGAGTCACTGTTTAATTGACTATAGAAAACATCAACGTTGTGTTTTAAAGTTTAACAGTATTAAAGAATCGGTCTACAATATTCATACTACACACGCGATACTACATAGATGTAAACGTAATATTGTCATGTACTGTATTTACTGTATGTCCTTGGACAGATATTTTTCAAATCGCAACACAATATTATAATAGCCGTTTGTCATTCGGCCGACCGGCTGCCTACTCAAAACGTAAATTACAATAGAGACATTATGATGTTATTGTGTATTATTTATAAAATACCATTGAATTAGAATGAACGGAACGATTTTTATTCAGTCATTAGTTTAAACATAATATAACCTATGCATGCATGAAATCTGTAATAACTACAGCCGTTGTGAGAGTGACCTACAGATTACCTTCTGGTCACATAATATAAATACCAAAATTATTGTACTCGCATATATTTACGTACGAGTAAAATAATATTATGAAAAATAACCTATTTGAGTATAACATAATCTACCGCAGTTTACAATACAGAAAAGCAAAGAAATAAAAAAAGTGTGCGATATTGTAATTAGTCAAAGGTTTTTGCCAAGTAAAATTGAAAATAATTTGCACAATCATAACATTTCATAAACAATTATTGTTTATCTACTTAGACAAGAAAAAATAATTATTGATATATATTTATTAACCATAATATTAATTTATATATTATGTAATTTTAATCATACGTTCAATATAGTATTTTTAACATTAATTTTTTTTTTATAGTGATGAAAAAACGTTTAAAATTTGATAGCTCTGTTTAAACAATATACGTTATTACTATTAATTAGTTGTATAAAATTATATACATTCTAGATCAGTTTTTATATAAATATGAAACTAATAATATTAATTGCAACGATATATTTGTTGTTTTGTATAATTATTATTCATTTGTTGTTACTGAGTAGTAATAAAATGATCATTAAATATACTTATATGTCAATAGTTTTAATATTTAAACTAGTTTAAAACAATTTACTAAATATTTTCTTAGTTTTTGTACGTTATTTATTTTTTAATTTTATTCGCGTAAAATTTTTTTGGAAAATATCATTTTTGTTGGACGTAAAATGGTAAGACAGTGTATAATCAAAAATCAAGAGCTGTAGATAGACGGTTTTTAGAAGTTCGTTGACGAAAACCCGTCAGCGTATTGTAGGCCGTATCCAATACTTAACATGTTAAAAATAACGGTTTATTACCCATATTTTATTAGATTTCCTTCATTTACTTATCAAATATATTATTTAGATAGAAAAATCCGTGAAGTTGTTACTATGCCCACAAAACAGTTTTTCATTGGTCATTAATCAATTACAATTGAATCAATGATTAAATTATCATACATAATTGCGGATTTGCTTACTACAAAATATAGTCTTATACGAGATATCGTATATACTATTTAATTCATTTTTAGCTTGAACAAATATTCCAAAAAACTTAGTTATTGTTATCATGTTCGAAAACAATAATTCTCGGAGATTAATGCGAGTAGAAGATTCTCACTTCACCATAGTCATATTACCAGTTTTGGTATTATTTCAGTTACATTTATCTATTGCATTATTACGAGAGAAGTGAAAATGTTAATGTTTATAAATAGTTAACATATCATGTAGGTTATGTAGGTACTCGACTCATAAGCGCGTAAATATATATATATATATATATATATATTATATATATATATATATATATATAAATATTTTAAACCTCTAGATTTACGTTTTCAGACCAAACTATTTCAATGTGTTTATATACGACGTTGTTGTAATTATAAAAAGAAAAATGGAAGAAAATAACCGAAATTCGTTTAGCATTTAAATCAGTAATATGCAGAATTAATGATAATTGTATCTAAGAAGCATAATTTATTCGAATATTCGATATATGTTCATCTTACAATAACCACCCCTCTCCCCCCGCTAATATAATAAATTAGGCACATAATCCACGAGCAACAAAATAATGTCCATAACAACGTCCATATTAAAATCGTTTAGATTTAGTTATTTTACATTAATTTAATAAAGAAAAAGAGTGTATATTTTCAAATTGTATATGATTCAAATATATAGTCCTCCTACCCCCGATAAAATAACGAAATAACGCACATACGAATATATAAATAATTTGGATATCATTAAACATTTAATAATTATGAAAACGAAAGTATAAAAATCAGATATATAAATGTATAGAACTTTTGATTTTTGATTTATTGTCGAAATTATTCATTGATTTTATTAAGCAGAAATTTACATGAATGATGTATTTTTAAAACAACCTTTAAAATGTACTTGCAGTTAGTTTGTGTTTTCTTGTTAATACGCAACTATACATGTACATTCATGTAGGTTAAAAATAAATTCACAAGGATGCAAATAGACTGAGATACTTTTTGGCCGGACTGGCTAAAATTTTGGACGCGAGTAGTATACGTAGACTACACCTATAAATACATCTATATAAATACTATATGTAAAATTAATAATATAGGCTTTCATAACATAATTTACATCACACGGAAACGATTTAATGTAAGGGTTATATTATTTCTACACATCTTTGAAGTTCTCACATTATTTGGTTTTTCTACTGACGTTAAAAAAAGCTGCTTATTGGGTACATAAAGATTCACTTCACAAGAACAAATAATAACGATTATTGAATAATTTTATGTTTGAACTTGAAAGTATCTATTGATTGCATTCAGAAAAAAAAATGTTGTAAATGTATCTTTGTCATATATATCACAGAACATTTAAGATACGTATGTTACAGTCAATGATGAAAATATTTTTAAACTATTAAGATTGACCAGACGTTATTATTATTAGAATATTATTGTCTAAGTACTTTTAGGAAATATCGAAAATATACTAATTTATTAATTTTAATATGACAGATTTTGTTATTTTAATGAGGTTTATTTTCACGCGAAAAATTTTGGTAATATTTCGCGTTATCATCTTCATGTTTATTGATTAAAATAGATTTGTTTTTCGATAAATAAAGTTTTCGATTTTTCTACGTCCATTTCTACGCACTACCATTTACTTTGTAATTTAAACATTACCTATAGAAATACAACCAACATTAATAAAATTTACTTGTCTACATTTCTGTATATCGATACATCAGTGTTAGAAAATTATATATTTTTCAACGTTGTCAATGTTAGTTTTTATTAACAATACCTAGTCAATTTTTATAAAAAAAAATATCCTGCATTTTCATCAGTTGCGGTAACATAATACACTCTATGGATACGTGAAGGTATACAATATGTACAAATGAATTTACTAACTTTACAATGAGGATGTGGAAGAAGAGTTAATATTTGATTATAGATTATGTTTTTAGGGAAGTATCTTAAGATCGACATGATTGTAACTCATTACCTAGTAAGAAAGCATATTTACACACTGTCTATAGATCCATGATAGTAATTTCGATATTTTAAAACCTATTTTATACAGTTTCTATAACTTTATTGGCCAGATAAATATTTTATTATTTGAAAAAAATTTAAGATTTTTTTTTAAATTTCTTTTTTTTTTCTTTTGACAATACATCGAGTACTTAATTTGGAGTAATGATGCCTCTCGATGAAATATAATCATTGTTAAATAATTGAGACAACTACATGTCTAACATAGGTAACACCACAATATATAAATATTAATTAAACATCATATTATTTTGCTTATAGAAACAGATAATTTTATTTACTTATACCAAAGTATTTCTTAAATATGTTTTAACTCGTTTAAGATAAGAAGCTTGTAACAAAAATATGCAAATGTATAATTATCACTATTTTTTTTTTTTATTGAAACATTAAATAAAACTATTTGTTTCGACAGTTATAAAAAAACGAAAAACAATAATATACCAAATAAAATGACATTAAATTACAAAGGCAGACTGATTGAAGAAGGAAATTATAGAAAATATGACAGGCTTAAACATGAAGAGAAAATTGATAGGTAGTTTAATTTAATTTTGAACGAGTTAATAAGTAAAAAAGGATTTGACGTTAAGGGATAAAGAAGGAGTATGTATCATTTAAAAATTTAAAACATTCGTAGTAGTAGTGATATTTCATTTTTTGTAACTGGCAATGTCAAAAGAAAATCACCTTTAAAAAGAGCCACAATGGGAAAAGATTAATGATATTGTAAAATATACTCAAGTGTATCACGATATGACCCTATGTCATTTATACATGCGTTCCATTCATATATAATATAAAATTATAATAAATAATATTATTCATAATGATTAATGAAATAATAATTGTACAATTCATTAGATATAAATATATAAACATAGTACACATTAATTATAGCAACGATACCTATACATAAATATATAATTATTTGACATATATATTAATTTTAAGTATATTAAATATTATGATGATAATTTTTCTATAATAAAACATTTAAACAAAACGATAATTTATTGTGTATTGCTAGATAATGTATTAAAACAATCAGTATAGAAATTCGTTTATCTAAATAAATTTTGTTGTAATGATATTGAAAAAAAAATTGCATAATATATTCAACATCAATATTATTAGTATTTATATCAGAAATAGCATAATATGTAAATACTTTTAAACAGGAACAAAATAATTTATTTTTTTAATAATTCGTGATTTAATGTAAATTGGAAAAAATAATGAATAAATTAAAAATAAATACATATTTAATTTTACTCGTTAAAGGTTAGGTAAAACAATTTAATAATATGAGATATTTTACTACATATACTAGGTACTAGTTTGTAAATTATGCAACCTACAATTATTTATGTCGGTAATTATTTACCACGCGTATATTTCAATATTTTCTTTAAGTTAAAATAATATTTTTGTTCTTATTTTAAAATAATAATAATGTATATTATGAATAGAAACCCTTAAACGCCCATTTCGTCCTTAGGCCTGTCCGTCTAATCGTCCTAAAAATTCATTGTTTGGGGTCTTATTGTTATGATATTATTATGTTTTTTATTATTTTGACATTTTTAATTTGATGTGTATATCTATTTGGCGGTAACCTCATATAGACATCATAATGTGGAGGCCAAAATTAACACATAATATAGATATACTAATGTAATAAAATAAAGTGATTACTATAATTATTTAAAAATAACTATATTTCGAATTAAAAAAAAAATATATCAAATTTTTAGTAAATATAATTTGGTATCGATTGTATCGTTAGTAACTATTATGTAGGTATGTACCTACAGCTCAATAATCAATATTGTAATGAATAATATTGTTATAATGTAAACACATAGATAAGCACGTGTCACATTATGCAAATTAACATTTGAAATATGAATATAATGGAAATAGAATTTACTGAGATAGATACATACCACATAATAATTAAATGACACGAAAGTATAAAAGTTCTTATAAAAATAATAATATTTATACCATTTTTGTATATTGCATTTAGTGTTTAAAATAAAATCATAGTAATCGTTTTATACATTTAAATTTTCATTGGAAATATGTATTTGCTAGACGTACGCGGCTAACTGGTCAAATCTCGAACCTTGATCAATTATTTCCGTTTTTTTTTTTTTGGTTAAAATTTTGCATAACACAATATTTAAAATAATATTAATTTATTACATTATTTAACCCGTGTAAACGTCTTAGGTATACATTTTTAATCGTTTAATATTCAGCCATCAGAATTACAAATTTGTATTAAATCACAATACATAATATTAAAAGTATAACCCAAGCTAATTTCAGTTATATTGAAGATATACAACAAAATAAATACTTAACCTCAGACCTAATTCTAATTTACCCATCATATAAAAATTTACTGTCCAATTTGCTAAGGCGAGTAAAAGATTCATCTTTCGGTAATATCTATGATGCAATTGTATAACCATTAAGAATAATGCACTTAATTAATTCGATTCAAATTGGTTTTTTTAAATCAATTTATTTAACTAATATATTTTATATACAAATTTGAAAAAAAAGAACCCAAGAAGTTGTTGAAAAACACGAGTATTTTGGTCGTGCGGTAAAACAATGAGTGTACCACATTATGTTAATTAAAAACAAAATATAATAATGGTAAACCGTTAATTTCTCGACAAGTATTTAGTAGCAGGAAAACGAAATAACTTATAAATTTTGTGGGCGTATTAAACGGCCGACTCGAATAAAACGATGACTACTGTACGCGGATCTAACATAATATGTACAACCATATAGCCGAGTAAGAACTTCGAGACTGTAAAAAATAGTCCTAGATTTTCGGTATATTTTTTTAGAAGTAAATATGTATGCAATTTGAGACGGATCAATTTGTTTCTGTTCTATATAAATTCAAAGGTCCCAGATATTTGTACAGACGGGCCGTACTGTACAATACATTTAGTTGTGCAGACATAATAACAACGTGATGTAACGTCAACCGCACGACTCGAGTAAAACGGGAAACGCAGTAGTTTTTTTTAAAACATAGTTGTTGTTTTTTTTCTCGACAATCACACATTACAATTGATAAAGTTTTAGACGATATACAGTCGGACTTGGTTAACTCGAAGTTGAAGGGACCGGCCAAAAAGTTTGAGTTATCCAACAAAACAAATAAAAATAAAAAATTTATAGTGTTTTAATTAAAACAGTACAATATTTATTATATTTTCTCATATTATTTTTCAAATCATTAAATTTATAAAAAAATAAAAATAATTAAAAAAAAGTATTAATTTTTGTTTGGCATGTTTTGTTGTTGATCGCTGATAATCTTAAAAACACGATCAAAATTATTCACTCACTCGTTGAAACGTAGCGTAGCTAGATGAACCACCACTTATCAGTGACGATGGCATTAATGAATTTATTTTCGATAATACATGTACATACACGGGAGAATAACCACTGCGTAAATCAGTTTTAAAATTTATAAAAAAAAAATAAATTGAAACTTCGAGTTATCCACGAAAATATTCAAGTTAAACACGATTTGTTTGCATTGTTTAAATTGGAAATTCTAAGTACCGGGAAAAACGTTCCATGTGTCGACGATTTCGAGTTGAACAAGCTAATCAAGTTCGACTGTATGTATATACACACATATATAATATATTAAAGGGCGACGTCGGTATAAATCGAAGCTGACGGGGCCCGCCGAACGGTGCGATACGTGCGTATCGTCGAAAAACGTACGCGTGTTATTTATTTTTTTTTAAATCAAATGTTTTTACGAGCGTTTTCTCGATATATGGTATAGACGATCCGTTTCCGAATCGACGGGGGTTATCGTCGTAAAACATTGGGTAGTTGACGCAATCTCACCCCGTCCAAAAACGTGAGGTATTTGAATTTGCCGCCGAACGCGTCGTCGATGGGATTCACTTCGGGGGGAACGTTGACGTGCACGTAATTGAAGTAGACCGAGTAGACGAACATGAGGGCGCCGATCACGTGCACGGCGAAGTTGGCCATCGGCAGATACGACGTCAAACCCATTGCGGACTGAAATCGGTCGAATACGATGAATGCACGAGCGGAGCGCGGCGAGGCCGAAATAAACAGGATTTTTTTTTGAAAACGAGCGACCCGGAAACACGCGGCGCTGAACCGGCAGACGGACGACCACGCTGAACGGACGGTGTGGGAACACTGATCGACCGTCGTCCGTCGTCGCACGCCTTCCAAACGACGTTCACGGGGGCCATTCCTCTGGCGCCGCCGTCCTAGAGGGTCTTGTTGTGTGACGTGTGCGTTTTGTGTGTGCGCGTGTAACGAGTGCGCGCGCGCGCGCGTACGTCGCCAGTGTTCGACGACGACGAATCTACATCAGAGGTTCTCAAACTGTGATACGCGGTCGGCCACGTGATAGTGCGAAAAATAAATATACACAAAGGATGAACGTACATGAAATTGCCCCCTCCCCCCCACCACTTTGTCCGAACGTTCCCGGACAAATTGTAAATAACTGTAAATCCAATTTTGGAATTTATGAATAGTCTGGAAGCTTACAATTCAAAAAACAAAATGGGAGGCCAGATTCACGTGTCCCCGCTCTTTGTCCGATCGGCCTTAAAATAATATCGATATCTTACAAATATTTTCAAATTGGTTTTCTGAATTTAGAAATCATTTTTCAGCCCACCAAACAAAAAATGTACTTAAGGGGTACGACAACAAATATTTTGATGTGATGCAGTCAGTGGCGGATTTATGGGTGAGGGTCTAGGGGTATTGGACTCTCCCCTCAGACACTCTGTAATGATCCATATTACAGTATCAAAAATACTAAAATACTTTTTTTATATTAATTTGTTGTATTTTTTTATTATTATTTTTTTTTTTTTTGGAACTCCCAGAATTTTTTTTGAAAATACGCCACTGGATGCTCTCTTTAAAAACTAAGTTATTAATGTTTATAAACCAGTATTTTTATTTGGATACTCGATATATTATGTTTGAATAGTTTAATTAAATATAATGAATACATATATACGTGTCCACTAGGTGTCAATACTATGTACATACACCTATGTCAGTAATGACATAATAATCGTTAAAAAAAAATTTTTGTCATTTATATGCATGTACTTTTTTTATATAGTATTTATATTGCATTTTTTATCATATTAAGATGCTTTATATTTAAGTTAATAGTAGTCATAATAATTATACTGATTTTCAAACCAGTAAAAGAGAACACTCTCCTAGAGTGTGTAATTTACAGATTTATATAAGTAGAAATCTACCTAAGAAATAATTCTACAAAACCAATTTTAATAATAAATAAATAAAATAAAATAACTTACATTAAAAAGTAAAAATTAATTTTTATAAATCAATAACTGGAAACCATTATGACATATTTTGGAGGCGGACTGCTTGCTATAGGTAATAGGATAGATTACAACACGAAGTTATAAAAGTTAAAACATTATAAAGTTTTACTTATATAAAAAAAGTTAATTATTCTAACATATATGCTTGAAATTATTATTTTATTATTAAATTATTATTTATATATATATTTTATTATTGAAAATATTATGATAATTAAAATATATATAATAATATGATCAAAATTATGTATTTTCAAAATTGCATTGTTCACAATTAATTACGATTTGTCCGGAGTCAATGGAACAAATTGGAGGAGGAGGTATGTGAAACTGCCCCTCCCCATTTAGTTTTTTGAATTGTAAGCTTTCAGACAATTTATAAATTCCAAAATTAGATTTAGAAATATTTACAATGGATTTACAATTGCTTACAATTTGTCCGGAGACGATCGAACAATGTAGGAGGCCCAACTTAATGTACGTGTAGGATAACATTTCCGAAACCTCGGAACCTTAGCCAACAACGAAAAACAGTCTTTAATAACGACGAACGTTTGAACATGGAAATCACTAAATTATAATTTCGTGTGTTCAGAATGAAGACCACAAACGAACTTCCGTCGGTGTTTAGAAGACAATTCAACTAATGACAAATCATCTTTGTAAAACTGGTCATAGGTGCCACTTGATCAATATTTTTGGGAGCGCACAAATTGTTGCGAAAAAACAAAAAGATTTTGGTTGTGTTCTTTTGCGGTTTTTTAATAATTAGAATATGGTCCACTCTTTTTATAATATTTGTATAAAATTATTTTTTACTGTTCACTATATGTATATCAAAATCGACAGAATCAGATATCTGTAACAAACCTGATGAGATAGACACATTGAAATACATCTGTGCTAGATGACACAATTTTGAAGGAAAAATGCATTACTCGCGTCGCTCAGACTTTAAAGATTGAAATGTCAATTAAGGCAATAAACTAATACGATTTTACGTGGGGATATATTTGAGTTATACAATAAAATTCATCAAAAATAATAAATCATAGCTTAACCAACTCGAATATTACACGCATTAACTTAAATTTCCGAGGAAATTTTTGAAAATTCAAACAAAATTCTTGTCGAAGTTCGAGTTATCGTGACATGACTGCAATAAAATTATGAAGTAAGATATGTTGCTGATGGGCAAATAGCTAAGTGCTGAAACATTAAATTACGCCATTCAATACAATAGTTCAAGCCGCTGTTAAAGACGAATGTCGTATGAAAAAGCATTCGGAAACAAAATGAAAAAACATTAAGTTTTGGGCTCTGATAAAGACGTATAGGCATAAACATTAATAATCTGTCTGTGGGTGACAGCTGACTTACGAGAAAACTTTACGCATATTTTACGAGTAAGTAATAACAAAATCATTATTATGGAGAAAAATTAATTTTAAAAGGTTTTTTGACCTGAATACATTTGTGACCAAATACAGCATATACCATACAATATATAGGAATTTTCTCCCGAGTATACGTAATAATTCGAAAATAGTGATCTAAATTTACGCCATGTAGCCCTTGTATACCTTCAGCTGATAATGTAATATCGTAAATTGTACTCGATCTCCGTATTATGAAAACCTACAATACGGGAGAGGAGTCGGTCTTTATTTTTTCTTTTTTTTATATTATGTAGTGTCATCCTCGAGGAGGTTCTTTCCATAATATGAGGACCTTAAGGCCTAAAATTGTATGCACTTAGAAAAGTAAAATTTATAATACGAAATTGGAAAGTGCATTGTAAAACATCAGTGTAATGTATTATTTATTAGAGGTATATTATTCCAAATTTTCGTTTTCAGTTGTTCTACAACAATTTTTCGATCAAAAAAATAGTATATATATATATATATATATATATATAAATTGTTATCCAAATTCGTAAATTCTCATCATTTTACTAAATTCGTAATTTTATATCGTAAATATAAATTCAAAACGCGAACAGTCAAACTTGTGATGTGTAGAACGTGCGAAAGAACGAATATTTTATGCTCTGGACCACCTAATTAATATTGTGAATAAATTATACGTGTGTTCGTCCAATAAAAATTAAACGCATCGTCGTTTAAAACGCGAATGCTGTATGGTAGACGTCATTAAGGTATGTCATACGTAATGTTCTGCGAAAAAAAACAAAAACAGAACAACAGTATAATAATAATTTTGTTATTGAACATCGTATTATTGTAGAATGACGACGTTACATTACACACGTAAACTTTATTATTCACGTGGCTCTAACAAGAGCGAAACTGGTTTCTCACGCGTAGGCAACAGCAATAGCCAGGTTGAGAGACGCCTCTTATTCGCTTTTTGCCAAGTACAAAATGTGGTTCAACGGGTTATTAAACGAGTAGCGTGAGTGCATGATTTAAAAAAAAATATATTATATTATATTATACTCGTAACAATTTCTGGAGAAATCTAATTTACTCATATATAGTTATTCCCCATAGGTAAACACATTTGTTTGCATAATATATAAATATTTTTATATAAACTTATAGATACTATATATTTAATATAGTATAATAAACGGTTTTCGATTTTAATTAGATAAAAAAAAAATTGTAAACATCGCGCGCTTAGATATAGACAAATTATTTTTCTTTCGTAAACTTAAAACACAAACAAGTAATAATTAGCAAAATTAAATCTACCATACAAAATAAATTATTAGGTGTACAATTGAGATCTTATAGGTACACAACAATTGTATACATCTTTGCACGATCAATACATTTAAACAGATCGCTAATCACTGCAGTTAAATGTTATTTAACTTGAATTATACATTTGAACTACGTTAGGTTTTTTTATTTTTATAACTCCTTATGGTGTTATTAAATATATTTGTATGTCATTGATTGGTCCTTGGCCATGCTATGAGATCTTTAAAAAAATGTAGATAATAATAAATCCTTGACCATTCAAACCCCATAGTCATTAATTATTAATAATGTTTTACTGTATAGATATATCTATTAAAATATCACGATAGGATCCAGTGGCATGTTTATAATTTTATCATGGGACAGTTGTCTTTACGAAAATCAAATTGGATGATTAAATTGATAAAATAAAACAATATAAAAACTTTACACTTATATAGTGTAAATATATCTTATATATATTTTAGTAATGAAGCGCAGTTCAACGTATATTTTGTATAGTCGGAAGAGTTATTTTCGCGAACTTGAAAATCAATATTGGAGATGTAGGGAAATTTGTATTGGTATTGACAATGGTATTAAATTGAATGCATACTCATAATCAATATTTAGAAAAAATAGTGTCAACTCAACTACTACTGAACGAGCCGATGGACAACACGATAATGGTATGCGCACCCAACCCGGTTACCAAACCCTAAACTCGTATTCAGTCAAGCACACTAATCAACTAAATGTGTGAAAAGAGTATGTAAACTTATAATTAATAAAGAACACAAAATAAAATGGTAATTAGATTATTTATAGTGAGTAACTTAAATATATTTAACTGCTGTTTTATTATGTATACAATACAAATTCACAGCAACACAAATAAAAATACAAAAATCTATTAGCCCATAAATATAAATTACAATAATAATAAAAATAATAATAATATAATTAAATTAGTTCCTTTGGTTTAACAATAATAAATAAAAATAATAATAATAATAGGTACTCGCTAGTAATAATAAACACGGACCTAAATAAATAGCTAAAATACACACACACCAATATTAATAACACTATATATCACTAATTTGTAAAGACATAAAGAATAATAACTAAAATGCATACTATATTGGCTATCAGAATCGTTATTAATTAAAAAGAAAAATGGTATATTTATAATAACAAAAGGAAATTACTGTTTGAGCCAATATACACAATCATATAACTATTCGAGTTGATGTACAATTTAATATAACAAAAAAAAGGACCATTCAGTTCACAAAAATACAATTTAATTATAAGTCACAAGGTACAGTGAAACACGATTAAACCGAGAAAATATTAATTAAAAATCACGAGACGAACGACCATTTACAAACAACAAGGACGTTGGCCTTTTCAATCATAATAAAGATAAACCTTATAATAATTGAGTAATTGAGTGTATTCCGGTAGGTCAGTGTCCGTGAAAGCCGCAATAATAATACATTTTGTCGTAACGGAGACCGGTAGGTGAAACGCCATACGTAATGTAGTCAAGGAACATTTAAAATATGCGTTTGATAACATATGATTTTTTTTCATTTTATTACAAACATTGCATCAAGGTAATTACGTTAAAGAAAAAAAAATGTAATATATACAAAGTACTAAATTAGGGCGCCAACATTATAAATAAATTTAATAATAAAATGGATAACAATAGATGAACAAAGATTAAGGAGGAGATTTGAATTTGGAGAGAGGTAACCTAGAATGGTTAAAAGTGAAAAAAGAATGTGTCTGATAGGGAGGAGGGAAGGTCAATTGAAGATTATGTGATTAAAGTCACAGATTGTCTCTTTTGGAGTAGGGGACATAAAGGAGATGAATTTAAAGAAAAATTAAAGGAATGGTGGGGAAGAACACAAACATTAAAATGTTGACTATTAAGATAGAGATTAATTTTAATTTTTTGTCATAGTAGCCAAGCATGCACTAATAAGTAATTATACATTTTATGTAATATGAAATAATTAATGTAATTAATATGTAATTACTAATTAATATTTTTTCTTTAATCAACATAATTCAACATTAAAAGAAAAGAAAAATAGTGCAATAATATACATTTTATTTTTCGGGCTTTTACAAACATTGCTTGTATATTTTAAGATTTACCTTGTTTGTAAAAGCCCGAATTAAAACAATCATTCTAAGTTCTACCGTATAATTTTAAATATTCTAAAATTTCCAAAGGTCAGTCGGTAAAAGTACGAAATTCGAACATTTATACGTGTCTTATTTTATATAGAACATTGACCTTTTGTCTTTATGCAAAGATTGTAAAATATTACATTTGTTTGAGATCTCATTGACTATTTGGATATTTATTTTTGTAATTGTTATTTATTTATGTTACGAGTCACGTTCAAATGAAGCAACGTAGCCTATGTACATTATCCAAGTGACAGGTGATGACTGGCGATATGAACACTAAATACTATACGTACCCTATTATGCATTAAAAATCATAATTTTATACATTATTCACGGTTAATTAAAGTCCATTGATATATGTGTCGTTTAAAATTGTTGAGGGTTTTAACGTAAATCGAGTTTGTTTTTAAAATCCAATATTTACATTAATTGGACTCGGGATCGTACAATATATTATATTATACACACTATACTACGTAGTAATTCGTACGTATGCTATGTTTTGCGAATATACATTGAATAAAAAAAGCGACTAAAATCTTTAAATAATATTCAAACTTTATATAAAGAAAACTTACAACTTTCGACATTTCGTGAAAACCCCTTGTTTTTCGATTAAGTATACACTAAATTATTAAAACGCAAAATATTAATTTTCAATTTTAATAATAAAATTTTAGCAATAATATTTACACATATTTTACAACATGGTAATTAAAATGATGTATAAATATTGGTTCTTTTTTTATTGTATTTCTATATACATTATAAAATAAAAGTATTTGAATTATAATATTAGTCTGTTTTGTCCATCATCATTATTTAAATAATGTGTATTCTAGTCTTTTCACACATAACGTGTATAAACAACTTGTTTTAAAATACTAAATAATTTTTTTAAAACGAAATAGCAATTATTCTATTCTGCCGGTTTTGTGAACTCGTTTAACTTTCCTGACCTTGGACTGAGTCACCTTAAAAAGTAATATAATTGTTCTCGATTAAAAAATATGCTATGGAATAAATTAATATATATTAAAAATATACTTTGTATAAACTCAAAAACTAATAATAATAATAATAATAATAATATACACTCGACTCAAAAATGGTCATAACTGTTTTAAAATTTTAAATTGTTTACACTCAGTGTATTATGTAAATACTATCTTCTTTTAAATGCAATATTAAAGAATATCGGCTATAAGTGCATACTGGTGAACACTGTATCTATGACATTTTTCTACCAATACCCGTACTGTTTCTTAATGATCGATTTCGGTGATTATGCTCTTAATGATGATGATTGCAACTAATGAGCATCGAATCTCATTTATTCCCGATGCCACGTTAATAGTTTAATAATTAATAACTTTACATGCTTTATTCATATCATTATTCTACAAAAACAACCGGTTATATAATTCATTTTTATGCGAAATATAACGTATTTTTACCATATTTATATTTGTATTATATTTTCATGAAATATGTCAAGCATATATTATGGGTACATTTCGGATAAACGGCAATTATTACTAATACAATGTGTGACCGTATTGTTTGCCATTTTGTTACATTTCAAAGATATTTTAAAAGTAATTTTTAAATTTTATTTAAATTATAATAATTTTTTCGGTACACTGTTTTGCTCCGTTGTTAATATAAGTGGAAAAAATGGAATAAAACTTTTGAAATTAAAAAAATAACCGTCAATTAATCATTATTGTCATATACATTTAAATAACCAATTTGTGATTAAATTATATATCGTATTTACAATTCATAAAAATTCATAATTTGATATTTTAAAATATTTTATAAATAATATCTTAGTATATTAATTATTTATAAATATATTATATTATAAATTATAGTCTTTGGATGACATACTCGTATCTAAACAATATGAGCAATGAGCATATACAAATTATTAAACGTTTAAACACGTTGAATAAAAAGAATTAGGATGACCCGAAGTGTCAAAAATATTGAATTAAATTTATTTTGAACATATTGTGTTTTCAATTAAATGTTTATAATATTACAATATAAAACTATTATCATTATTATAATTATTAAATTTTGAATCATTGCATAAAATATGCGATTGACTATAAATTAAATATTTAATTACCTACTAACTATACTTTGTTCATTAAGTATTGATGAATATAATTACTAGCTAATTATGTCTATATGTTAAGCTCTTTAAACTTTAAAATTAATAGTTTTAATCACTTCAGGTATTTAGATTATTAATTTTTGGGAGTTAAAACAATCAATTAATGTCTATTTTTTTTTTTTTTAAAGAAGTTTTGTGCTATATACACATTAAACTTCAACGATTAAATTAATTGACATAATATATAATAATAACATTAAACAAAAGCTAACCATGATAATAAAACAAAAATAGATAAAATATACAAGTAATAATGTTAAACAAGAAAACCAGCTGAGGATAAATATTTTATGATTAAGGACAATACTTGTAGAGTGGAAGAAAAAAATATTTATAGTATCTAAAGGAACTCCAAGGGAACATAATTCCGATTGCAATGGAGCCCTGAGGTTATCTAAGACAGAACAGTAGAAAATTAAGTGTGAGAGATTGCATATTTCTTCTTCCCATGACGGGGGAACACAGGAGACTGATTTAGACCTAACTTAAAGCGTGAAAAGGGAGTCGATTATGACCTAAACGAAGTCTAGTAAATTTAGCGATGTAGGTCCTACTTAAATTGAGGATTTGGAACCAAAAACGACGGAGAGAAATGGGAACTGTCTTCCTGTATTCCACTGCCAGATTTTCCGTCAAGGAAGACCATTTCTTGTCCCACATGTCCATGATGGATTTTTGAGTAATAGGAAAAAGTCTGAATAAGGAATTCTAAGAGTGGGAGGAGTTTTTATTGATGAAGATAATTTGGCAAGATGATCAGTTTTTTCATCAACCACTATATCAATGTGATACGGGATCCACAAAAAATGAATCTCGAAACCTACTTGAGCGAATGCATAAGAGATCACTCTGATTTGGATAACAAGAGTTGATATATGAGAACTAAGAGGATAGGAACAAAGAGATTCGAGACATGATTTGCTGTCTGTAGTGATGAGGTACTCCCCGACAGGTAGTTGCTTTGTACACAGTAAGGCTTGGATCACCGCCCAACACTCAGTAGTAAAACTTGAAGCAGGATCAAGTAAATTACCAAAAGAAGATAAATTAGCGGTTTCGGAAAAAAAGGAATAACCAGTAGAAGACGATGATACTGATCCATCTGTATAAGAGATAAATTAGGAAAATAGGCATTAACATAGCAATTGGGTAAAGACAGAAATAAATCTCGAGAAGCATTTAAGAATAACGGATATATTGTAAATGTCTAAATTAAACATTAATTATTCAACTATACATAAAAATGATGTTAAAATTGTTTAAAATTATTAGTAAATACTCTATATAGTTAACTGAATAAAAGTTCAAACTAAATACAAAACGGCGAAAAAAAGGGTTAAATTCTAAAAGATTGATTTAATTCTTCACATATATATAATATCATATATAATCAACAGTATTTTTTTAGTTTATGTTTAGTACATTTTTACATAGCATATATAAGAATATAAACTGAATTATAAGTATTTTATTTTAAATTTTAATTAGCAAAATGAATAATGATCATTTTACTGGGCTATTTTAATAATTATGTACAATACATATAATATATATATATATATTATATATATATATATAAATTGAAAATAAAATTTCTTTAATTATGTAATGAAATTTTATTTTCAAATTTGTGTAAATCATTTAAAACATAAAAATTAAATTATTCCAGATAATAATAATATCCCAGTTTAAGAAAATCAAAAATAAATAAGTATTAAACAAAAATAATTATTTTCTAAAAAAATATTTCGGAATAAATATTACTTACAACTGTGTATTATTATTTTTTTTTTCAAGGATAGTACTATTTAATTTATAATTAAAATATGCATCCGTGCATAAAAATTTTAGTAAAATGTTATTAGGTTAATGAAATTATTTACATAGTGTATTTTTTTTTACGTATAGGCACATACATACATATAGATTATTGCAATCTGAAGACTTCACATTTTACACTTGTAAAAGTGTAAAGTCTTGTGAGTCTTGTATAGTCTTTTCATCAGCACAATTATGCCTTCGGTCTTTATATAATATACAATACAATATTGAAAAAATATATGTGAACGTAGATCATTGGACTCATTCCATAACAAATATTAGCAACGTGTACAACTTATTATCAATACAAACTGAACACGCTAATATTGTTGTTTCTTTTGTATTTTTATTCCAATATAATTTTTTATGTTCGCGTACTAGATATATATTATATAATTGACTTGCATTCAAATTTTTAAAGAAATATTGATAAACACATAAAATGAACGTGTTCTATAGAAAAGAAAACCTCCTTGCAATTAATATTCGATTTGTAAACGATTGAGATACAGGATACAAACAAATAGTTAACTATAGGTGGTCTCCGCGAACGAAGCTTATTGAGGATAAACTAACTTTTTTTTATAAGGGCCCATTTTCAAGTTCCGTCCCGAGGCCCATCAGACTCTTAAGACGGTATTCTTATGTACGAAGTAACACTAGATTGTATATTATCAAAGTGATCTCGATTGGAAATACATTTAAAAAATGTTTCTTTTTCTTAGTCATTTTATAAGTACTTTAAATAGTATGAATTGCGATTCACGAGAAAATGTTTCGATTTATAATCGTAGTTTAAGTAATTTTAATTGATAAAATTACGATAAAATACGCGTAAGAATAAACGCGCGTATATTAATATATTTATAATTTATAGTATATGTTTCCGCGCCATCTTAAACGTTGTTAAACAACAAACAGTATCTATTCAATACGGTATTTTAAATCATTAGTTATACTCGTATGTGGCACGTTTTTAAAAATGTTCTTATTGTATTTAAATATCTTACGGTATTTATAGTAGGCATAATACACATTTCTAACTACTTTGCCAACAAACATTACGAAAACGGGTGTCTGCGTTTTTAAAACGTCGCGATTAATCGTTCAAAATCAATCAGCCGCTTTTTTACGGCCGTATTCACGCACGTCAATGAGACGCACGCGTTCGATTAGCGTCCTGTATGACTAACTTTGTTGTATAATTGATTAGTAATTTTGTCTTTGTCGAACAAATTCGTGAAAAATGTATTCTGGTTATTTTATATTATATAATGCAAACGCGTCAGATGTAATCACAGCCTTGACGTCTTAAAAGGTTTATTAAAAAAAAAACTTACTAAATAACTTAAAACAATAATTTATACAGAAAATATTTGTGAAAAAATAAACGAGGAAAAACCACGCTTATTTTTAATAGTCAACTGAATTATTTTAAATAATATTAAGGGATTATAATTTAAAAAATTTATTTTTATTAGATTTTAACGTAATATTTTTTTTATAAAATATCTCATATTTTGGAATAAATATAATAAAATAATATATAATATTCGTTCTGCCTCTTTGCTCTTTTTCCTACCCCGTCATATTAAGTTTTTCAATTAATGTTAATTTCAACATTTCATTATATAGAAACCCAATAACTTAAGAAAAGATACCACAAAAAATATAAACCGTTCAACACCAAATGAAGGCTGCGGGTAAAAATGATAATAGTCAATCGTTTCGTACAATTAAGATAACTACACCATCTTGTCATAATGTTTGTTTTAATTTAAAAATATATATATGAATCGAGTTAGGAAAAAAGAGTATGGTCAGTGCAATAAAGATTTAAAAATACCTATTACGGCAAAAAAAAAATCAAAGTACGAGCGTAAACGAGGAAAAATGATATGGCATATATCAGAGTTTTAGTATTTATTTATAGTCCTTCAACGTAGGTACATGTTTTGTCAGATGAATCTTCAATATTATACACGTATGGTGAAACTGTCGCACGAAAATGAGCAAATGACGTATGTTCAGTGCTTGAACATTATTTTTTAAAAATTCCGGATCCGAAGGTCAGAAAATTAGTTATTTTCTGCGATTTGTGGGTAGATTAAAACAAAAACTACATGATAATAAGATTTTTTTTATTATATGGTCTGTAAAAACATACATTTTGACAGCATAAATCTTGTGTTCCCGATTTGTGGACATTCGTATTTGGAATGTTACAGAGACATGGGAAAAATTAATTCAAAATCTTACATCGAACTACCTGATGACTGGAGAAATATCTTTCAACAGAGCCTCCCAAAACCAACACTTTTCAATGTTATTGACTGTGCCGTTAAATTCGAATTCAAAACGTGGACCGATTATCTCTCAGATTCATACCCAATGAAGTGTCCAGTTCCAATGAGACCAATTCGAGTGTTGCTTATTGAAGAAAGCAAACCTCAATTTATACACTATAAGTCCATAGACCTCACTTATCAGCCGTTATCACTCTCCCTACTAATAAGAGGAATCGAAGAAATAAGAATAATACTCTACGTTTTTCATACAATGATCCCATTCAAAAAAAAAAGCGAAACTTAATGACCTACTGCATCTAATGCAGTTTTTAGTTAACCCGGAAGTGCAAACATTTTATGTCTCACTCACGTCCAATGAAACCGATACAACTAGAGACAATGTGGAGTATGTTGTAAAACTCTAATAGATGTTAATGAAGATTCGTAACGAGAAAAAAGATCAACGTCAGTTTTAAATAATTAGTAAATTTAATTTTTTTTTATTTAAGCTTCTCTGAAAGAAGTTATAGAACAACAATATATTTATTTCCATTACTTTAAACTTTATATTCAAATCTTTTTGAATTCTGAAACTTAAAAATTGCAATACTGAAAATGTTGGGAATATTGACTATTATCGTTTTTACCCGTAGCCCTTCAAATGGCATTCACATGAAATAATCAAATTGATTTTATGCAACTAGACATTTTCTAATTAAAGAATACGATTGTATTTAGCCAGAATAGTTTTATTACGCAACAGAACATTTTTTTGTTTTATTTTATGAGAAGGTCTTTAAATAAAAATAGGTTATTTGATATTAGTTATTACTATAATTATTAATCACTAAACATAAAAATGTCTACTCTAATAGAAAATAAATAAAAATAGTGATACATTGAACACGGAATTTCAATTTTCAAATTCATATTGTGAAGGTGTTCACAATATTAATGTAATACAAAAATGTATAAAAACCGAAGATATCAAAATAATAAATGATTGAAAATTCTAATCATAACTTATAATTTCTAATAACAATATACACATAAGCAAGTCATAAATATAAATTTTAAATTAGATATCTATATGTCCATTACACAAACCTAAAACTTAAAAGTAATCGGAATAATGTTCTTAAGTTTTAATTAATTTTATAGTTATAATGATTAGGGCTGTAAAGCTGTCTAAGAATACATAAAAGAATGATTTATTATTAAATATGCGTTTAGTAGTGTTTGTCTTTGATTATAAATACAGCATCAATGACTTGTGGTTTAGGTTTTTCATTATCGTTCATAAATAATCAGTTGTAAATATAATTTGTATAAAATGTTTTGGCATTTCTATGGAATGTACAATTATTTATACAATGTGTGTAAATTAATATAAAAAAAATATACGCCTTATTATAAATTTAGCTAAATATATAGATTGAATTATAAAACAAAAATTAAACATAACTACGCACACTTAATAGAATAATATACTTATAAGTTTGTGAACATTTTTTAATCATATTAGAAAATAATAGTTATTGAATTTTAATGATTCTGTGGACTAAATAAAAACAAACTAATATTTATACATAAATATTATATACTTAACATTGATGAATGAATTTTTTTTCTTGACGTTACATTTATATACAACATACTTAAATTGCAAAACACGCGATTCGAAAGACATTGAAAATTTTCAAAAATAAACTCGATGCTTAATTCAAATTTAAAATAAATTCATCCAATTTATTAATTTAATTATTAATAAATATGACTTTAAACTTCATAAACAATTATATATATATCTTTGGAAAATGTTTTGATATTAATAAGTGAATCGTTCGCCTTTTATCCGATATTTAGCTACAAGTATACAATATTATGAAAAATCAATACATTTATTTATTTTGTATACGAAATTTCAGATAATGCCTCAGAAGTTTAATAAAACCCTAAGAAATTGCTCACAGATAGAACTTTTCTCAGTAATGAAAACGCGAAAAGAAATCTACTGAAAACCTACAAAAAACGGAGACATTTACATTAGTTTTGGGAAAAAAATCGACATTGGAAATTCTTTATAGTAAAATATAAAATAATACAGTTAAGAATTAAAATTGTATACAGATATTTATTTTAATGATATAGTAATATGATATAATAATCAAAACCAATTTTTTTTCGACGTTCGATATAATTAATCGTTAAACGTTGATGTTTCGAAAAATGTAATGTTTTTCCTTCATATTTTTTTCGAAAAGTTAAAACGTAACTACAGAATTTATTATATATATGTAACAATAACTATATTTAAAGAAGAAATCTTAAGATTCCCATATGTAAGTATGATGTATATATTAGAAATATTTTTTGATGTAATTTTTAAACTGTAAAAACACATCATTTTTCAAATTGTTTTAATAGAACTTATAATTTTTAGGTATTTATGATATTCTGCCCGAAGCATTGCTTAATCGGCTTTCCGAGCAGTGAGTGTATTGCCGATTTACATATTAAAAAAAGGTATTATAATATTTAAAATGTTTATAAAAAAAAAATCTAATAATATCTCGATCAACAATATTGATTTAGATTTAAAAAAATATATTATCGTATAATAATTAAATTGTATATTTGCTGTTTGAGACAATTGAAACATTAAATAATACGCATCATATGTACTATAGTTACCTACATTAATAATACACTATTCAGTTTCCAAGGCTGTTTTTTCGTTGAATAGTTTCATAATAATATATACTGGTTTTTTTACATAGAATCGTTTTCAATTTATCACATATATACGTAGTATGTGAACGAGTAAAATTATAAAAATAGCTTGGTAAAAAAATAAAATGATCTTATATTATTTTGTCATTAAATCTGTTTTATTCAGATTCTGTGTAAACAACAAACACTATAAGATACACCTATCCATAAAACTAGGAACATATTTCTTAAGTCATTAATACCTAACTATGTGTATACCTCTCCTATTAATTAAGAACTATTATTTTAAAATAGTAATTCGGTACGATTGTATTTTGTAATAATTCTACAGAATTATATTTACACAATAGTATAATATATACACAATATATACTCGTATAATTTGCTATAATTACGTTGATCAGGTTAAACAATTCGAAGAATATCAAAATATGCAATAGTGAATTTACGGGGGGGGGTCTAGGGATATTGGACCCCCCCCTAGACACTCTGTAGTGATCCATATTCTAGTACCAAAAATACTAAAATACTTTTTTTTTATTAATTTGTTGTGCCTTTTTTTTTACCGCTACCCTCCAGAAAATTTTTGAAAATCCACCACTGAAAATATGTACATTAAAAAAACCTTCAGATTAGGAGAAATCCAGAAATTCAGAAAAGCGGAATAGACACAACAAGAAATTGTTAAAAACTGTGTTATTAAAAGTTTTAACTATTTTTAAACGTTTTAAACATGTATTTTGTTGAAATGTTATTTTACCTAAAAAATAGATAAAAACCATAAATTAGCAATTTTTTCTGTTATTTGTTTTAATTATTATTTATACGGTTGTTAGGTATAAATAGTATATAAACTATACAAACTACCAATATATACTACTTGACTGAATAGACCATTCTCGTATAACTTTTTTTTCAGAATTTTATAAAGTCCATAGAGTCATGGTTTATATATTTTTTAAATTATTTCATGTTATAACTCAAATGTAAAATAAATAGTATGTGCACATTTCAAGTGTATAATATATTATTGTTTTTTATTACCAGTATACCAAATAACCAAAAGAATATTTTGTTAATAATTCGAGTACCGATAATTTTACCAATTTTTCAAAATTTCCTTAAAAAAAAATTAACGGGACGTCCAAAACACTACAATTTTTATGGGAAACTTAAAACTTTTGGTGGATTTTTTTTGCCAAAAAAAGTTATAACGTACAAATATAAATATTGAAATATATAAGAATAACATTGTGAAACATCGTTCCACTCAAAATCTAATAATTAAGTTTTTAATAAAATAAAATATATTTATATATATACGAGGTATATATATTAAATACAATTATATTACTATATTATTAAGACATCAAGTTAGGTTAGTATATAAATTGTACTTATTAACGTGATATTATATCATTCTTCAAGGACAAGTGTAGTACGCTCCGAGTTTTTAAAAATATACACGACGTTCAAAATTATATATACATATATATTACAGCAATTATTTCGGAAAATATAAAAATAGAGAAATATACAATAGTATACAATATTTCCTTAACAATTTTAAAATCATATGAAAACATATTATATGCTTTTGATTTATGTACCGTGTATATAAGAAGTGTTTAATTTTTACTCATATTTAAATTTAACTTTTTTTTAATATGGATATTATAAACACGAGTAAAATACTATTACAAATACAATTATACAAAATATATCTATAATTTTTATATTTCCAGAGGTAATTCTGAATGTGTACATACGTCTAAATGTTTGTATTTTATGTTTAATTACCTATACGGAATTGCATTATGTATATTTGTTTTCATTTTAATCTAACAATTAAAATAACACAACAAATAGAATTACTTGAATTGAATAATATTACATTGGCGAATAACTCGGATATGCTTAATACATGTATACAATCAGTGTCCTCAACTTCATCATAAGCATATTATATTATTTAAAATGAATTTATATTTCCGTTTAGTTTTATTTATGCGGTAGGTGAATTGTGTACTGGAATCTATACGATTTTTTTTCGATATTGGTTCCGGTTTTTAAATTTTTAAATTGTGGTCCCGACTTAGGTTTCTGTTAATACCGGTTTTAACCGGTTTCGATTTATTTTTTCTAATATTCTGTAAAAAAAAAAATGAATTTTCAAATAAAAAAATTACTTATCAAGTTCAAAATTAAAATCAAAATAAACGAATACCGTTAAATGAACTTGATTTTTCAATTTTCCTGCTTTATTTATTTAATAATTATTGTTAATAACAATGTTCAGTCTCTTACAAATTGGGAAACGTTAAAAATATTTACAAAACTCAGTAAACCTTAACGTATTTGAATAAAATTAAAATATTAACACAATTTTAAAAAAAATTCGGATTACGTAATTCGGCCAGCAGCATACAAAAGAATGAAAGTTATAATACTTTCATGCAAGTTAGTGAATGTTTGGATGGTCTAAAAATATTTCAAACGCGATGAAAGACTAAACAAATATTATCAAATCCACGGGAAAACGAACAGTATTCTCATTAAAATCTAGTCGTATTTGATTTCAAGGCTGACGGTACAATTGGGTAGATCTGAGAGTGGCAATATGGTATGTATCGGGGAAAAAAATGTTCGCAACAGTCTAAACATACCGACCCGATTGACGGAATGCTGTTCGAAAACTGACGGTAATACGTTTTACTAAATTGTTAGGGTGATTTTTGATTTTCAAAAATATATTATAATGTTTTTATTTTTTATTTTAATATTATCTAATATTTAATTCTGTATATTTTGTTTTTATTTTTTCATATGTTATAATGTTGCTGCAGATCAGTTGAAATTACTTTTCGCCCGCGGTCGTTGACCTAGATCTAAATCTCGATCTAGATTTACACCAATTGAAACCACCACTGCAGCGTATGTATTACGCAAAAAACCTACACGACGAAATCGAGCGATCAGACTAGCCAAGATGAACCATAAAAGAGACCTTTAACAATTGTAAACCGTTCAATCGTTATTGTAAAATTGTTTTAGCTATAACCTAATTAGAACTATGAGAAACCATAATTATTAATAATCTTTTATATACGAGTAAAATTAATTATTTAAGTTAAACAATAATATAAAGTCATTGTCTTGTACCGAGTTTTGGCAAATTTTTAATAAATATGTGTATAAATAAATATATACCTATTATCTATAAATAAACGAGAGAATACGAACATACGCTTTTTTTACATACTTAAAACAAATTAAGAATTTATGGCATTGGTTTAAAGTCATTAATTCACGTTCTTTTAGGCCGTTTTTCAATGTTTCGAGCGATTTAACACAGGTAAACCTGACATGTCTAAATGACATAAAAAACGTTACGAAAATTGGTCAATGAATCGATCGATCTATTTATATGATTTAATAATGGATTCCGTTTATATTGAATAATGGAAATAAAACAAAATAAAAACCAAAAGATAAAAATTATTCATATACATATATAAATGTCAGTATTGTAGTAGTTGGAACGAAGATTCCATCAGTTTCAATTGCAAACCCAAAGCGTTTGAACGCCTTTTTTTTCCTTCGACTTAACCCTACCTGCCTGCTAAGTACTATCCGTTCAAAAAACGTGTCTGATTATTCCCATAACAAATTCTGTATATGTTACAATATTGTAGCATATAATGTTTGTATCTATTGTACTCGTATTTAAATATAATCAATAGCCATTAAAATATTAGACTTCACCGAGTATATAATACCCAAAGATAAGTATGTTTTGGTAAAAACGAAAAAAAAAAGGAGCGTTCATATTAGATATCTGTGCCATTATATTCATTGCAATAATAAAACGTATTAAGTTGAAAAAAATGGTCAATGTTTTTAGTTTTAGGATGTGGGTAGGAAAGAGTAACAAAGTCCCACGCGTTCTTTCTAACTTAAAATTTGTTTAGCCATCTCCCCGAGTTTAAAATTTAAATCACGCCACTGGATGAAATCGAATGGTCAATCATTTCCATGACGAACACAAACGATGTGAAAAAATATTATCTAATTATATAATTACAATATTGTACACGAATTGAATTTTAGGCAGACGCGATAGACGGTCGACCACCCGTCCCATTGCTTAGTGTATAGTTTGATATTGATACAATTAATTGATTTATTTTTATCTAAAAATTATGTAATTATTGACAATAAAGTATAATTATACGAGAACCCAATTGGATTTAAATCGGCTTAATACTTCGCCTCATCTTGGATTTTTGTTTAGTTTTCAATCGCTTGATTTTTGGTTGATAATATACAAAAATTAATTTGCACAAATCATCAGTGTTGCATTTTAACAACTTTTGATTTAGAGCATTCAAACACGCACGACAAGTAAGCAATTCAAATTGCAATAAGATGATGTGCGATCAAAATAATTTTAAAATATTTATTTTTTAAAACACTAATAAAATACATAATAAATAATATAAAATATCAAGTATTGAAAACTGAAAAGTAATAATATTCGAATTATACGTGATTTTATTTCATAACGAGTCGTGAACTCTGAAAAGTGTATTATATTCGATGACATACATTGATAATTACTATGAATTAATGGTAAAACGTTAAATGTGATTAACGTAAGTGCAAAGAAACTATAAATACATTATCATTGGCGTCTATGATATATTAAGTAGATGTAGGTGGTACACCACAAATAAGTATTAAATATTAATAGACAAAAGATGGACTTGAACTTGAATGTATATCCGTTTGGAAGTATAGTAATTATTACAAATCATTAAATTACAACAATCCTTATTTGATCGTATACTCAATGTCGTTGATAAATCGTAACACCACTTAGTTTATAAATGTGAAATGTCCTTAACCTATTTATGTTATACGTAAAATCTATCTTTGTGAACACTGTAACTTACAAATCTAATGAACGCTCACTTGTAGCCGAATATTTCCTTGACGTTTATAACGTAAAACTCAACACAGAACACATCATACTGGAAAATAATTACAATAACAACTTATTAATTATTAGTAGATATTCGTTGTATACATTTGTTTTATTTTTCATGAGTTTACACAAATGATATTGTTTACTTTCATAAAGAAAATAGTTTTTTTATTTTGCAAACGTTATTTTTTTAAATTATTTTACGTTTTTTCCCAATCCATATTAAAATTTACGTCACAATAACATTTCACAAATTCGTATAATATTACACACTTCTACAATAGATCTATAACGGTAGACATAAACATATGATAAACATAGAATAATAGGTGTATATATATTAATATCAATATGTATTTATCTTTGATCGTTTTTGCAGTTACACAAAAATATGATACTGCTTTTTTATTGAACAAAATTTAAAAAAGGTAGCACCCCGCAGGTTTTGTGGGTTTAGTTAATCGGATAGAAATTTTAGTGTTATTATTTTAAATTTAAAAATAATGATAAATTATTGTATTTATATGAAAACGATGATATGAGTCACGCTAGTAGTCTATTATAATTAATGAATACAATAAAATGTTATAAATCACATATATATCTAAACCTGTATTACATTTTGACCTTTTAAATATAAAAAATTGACCATGTATACAAGTCCAAACGAACACGTCGACAATTTTACCGGGCTTTTGGGGTACTTTTGTTACGCTTACGGAAAAATTGATGAACGTGTCCAAGTACCAACTAGATATAATTTGTTAACATGGGTAAGATCATCTGAAATCTCCTTCGCTTCACTCAGAATCGAATATTATCTCGTCGTTAACATTTTGAAATGCTTGTTTTTATGGTTAAAAATTTTTATATTTTAATTTCATAAGCTATGACATAAATCATGACGCGTTTTTATGTTATTAATAATGTTGTTTTTTTTAAAAAGATTCTTTTTTATGTTAATTGCTATATTTTTTAAATTTTATTTACTTTTATAATTTATACTACAATAGATTTGGATTGCTATGGGGAGAGCGGCAAAAAAATTAGCACTGGCCCGTGAAAACTTGAAATACATCTCTGTAATAGATGTTATAAGAAATTCGTTAAATATAAATTCTATAGTTACACTTAAATGAATGGTCGTAATAATTAATTAATTATTAAAAATTAGGTGGTAATAATTAATAAATATTTTATTCGAGAGCCCCACACCCACACAACCCCACACACTGAAAATGAAATTTAAGAGATCCTAATATTTTATTTTTTATTTTTTTCTGAGAAATACGAAATGTATTTATTTTTTCAAACTAAAATTGTTTTATTCTTTAATCGGTTGCATATTAACAGAAATCGTACTCTTACTCGGTCGAAAAAAGCATATTTTGGAATGTTAATCACTTAAGCAGTAACTACTAACTGGTTTACATAAATATATAAAAAAAATCAAGTATAATAAACAAAATCCTTTTAATTACACGCATTTAAAATACCGTTTCCATGCAGTAGCGTACTTTCAAATTCTCTTTGGTAGTGTTTAAAAAAAAAAAAAACGTAAAAATTTCGTCACTGCAATAGAAACGATTATAAGCAATATTTTGAATAAAACAATTTTTTTCAGTAATAAATTTAATAAAAGCTAAATATAATATACAAATCGAGTGTCGACAGTGGTGTTGAACGTGTTAATAATAAATTGACCACTACACAATAATATTTTTAACTGACGTTTTTTTGTTTTTTAGTCTTAAGGGTTTGAACTCGACCCTCCCTCCACCCCTCCTCAAAATGAACTTAAAACGCAAATCCCCGCGTTATTATCAATCGAAATAACTACGCACGTACATTGAAATATTTACAATCGTATAAGATCAAATTGATGCGGATGTATTCGACTTGGGTACGTCGTTCGAACATGTAAGTGTATTACGACAAGACGTCACGGTAGGTATTAATTGTATATATGTTCTGTTAAACCAGTTCACTTATTATCATACATGACAACGCTGTTGGCTTGGCGAGCGGAGTGGCGCGCGCGTCGTTTACGAACCATTCAAACACTACGCGTGTTATTGAAATACGTGCGAGTACGAGCTGTAATATTGCTTACTGATACTTTGTTTAGTGCGTCACGGGGACACGGCCGGTCTGAGACATTTGGTATTTCATCGCCTCGGGCCGTGAAGTTTTGACCGCGTCACCTGTAAGTATAATGGCTGTCCCATAAATTTAGGTACAAAAATGAATTTATTGCTTTAAAATTTTAACACGGTAAATCAGACATATTTTTCTACTTTTATATTTTTCCACATAATCACCATTTAATGTATGAATTTTTTCCAACGATGGAGTGACTTGAAAATGCTATCTCGGAAATACGCTGCACATTTTCCAACGAAGTACTCGATAACTACATTCATGACCTCCTTTTCGTTTTGAAAATGGGTTCCTCCCAAGAATTTCCTCCCGATACATTAACACATCAGACAAATTGAAAGACAAAATTCGATTTAAAAGGAGAGAAAATGCTCAGGAAAGTAAAACTGTTACAACTACACATTCAGCGGCAAAAACCAAGGATTGGCTGGAAAAATACAAGTGGGAAGTATTGCAACATCCACCAACACAGCCCTGATCTGGCACCACCAGGTTTTTTTTTTTTAGTTCAATAAAAAAAACTTGGGAGGAACTCGTTTTCAAAATGAAAAGGAGTTTATGAACGCAGTTACCGAGTACTCCGATGGAAAAGATGTTGCGTATTTGGAAAAAATGCATGAATTTGAATGGTGACTATGTGGAAAATTAGAAAAATATATCTAATTTATCGTGTTAAAATGTTAAAGCAATAAAATAATTTTTCATTGTTCAGTACGCCCCTCGTGTGAACGGCCCTCGTACGTACCAATTTGCAAATTTACAGTGAAAATAATTTGAACCTACTTTTAAACGATACAACGCTTATAAATTGTGTGTACTATTATGAGACACATTGTTCTGTTATTTATACATGTACACCTATCTCGATATTCGACAACGCGATTATGGTGATATTTTTCTGTGTTCATATAATTAATGTAAATATTTTTTTATCATTTCGATAGAAATACGTAAAAACAAAGAACAAAACCATTATTTAGATTTGTCTGTGCCATTTCAAATGAACGTAATATGAAAAGAACTGGTTATCGTTGAAATAAAATTGCGGAAAATATTATTTTGACGAATAGACCCGTGGAATCATGGTAGATAAAACAAACAATGACACATAATTGTTTTTCTTCTTTTTTTCAATAGTTCTTTTGTCGCGCAGTGTGATTCGAACAACACGACTGTTCATTTACCTGTCGTTTTAAACAACAATAAAACATAATTGTTGTTAAGTTTTAAACGATAATTTACATTTTAAATTATCTTTAATACTTTTAATTTGTGCTTTAAATTCAATATATTATTAAATGAAAATTACATCGATCGCTAACCAGTAAACGAGCATAGAATGTAATATATATATACACACTTATATGCTCGGAGATTGCACCCTTCACATATTAAGGGAGTCGAAGCAAGTTCTTGGACAAAGATGGCTGGCTTGCACCTGAGACCTGACGCCACCCACGTGAAAAGTCTTGTTGCCTACCTTCGGACACATAATAATCGATAAACTTCAAAATACTTTGTTTCAGAATGATTGGAAACCATTAAACTACGGTTTCAAACATGCCACTTTAACATTTTGCAATGTTCCTGAATATATGTTTAAAAATGGTTAAGATTTTGTATTAAGACACCGATTTACTTAAGACATTACTGGAAACATTTTTCCTCAAATTTGGCGCAAGGAAGGATCAATGCTCACTACACAAAAATCTTTGCGAGGAATTCGATTAATTCTGTGATGACAATTTATATCTGAAATTTAAAATAATAGTTATACGAGTGATTCTGACCAATTCTCATTAGATTTTTGTAAAGAGAAAAGAAAGCCCACTTTAGAAACGTCATATTTTTCCATTGAAGCCAACAATGTCTCAACATCTGAAATTTGTGGAGTTACAACTGTTTGTTCCACACGTATTAATTTCCTGTCTGCTAAAAGTTTATCAGAATCTGAGTTTATTAAAAATGCAAAGCACTACACAAATGGTGCAAACCAAGGTGGCCAGAAAGAACCTTGTTTAGAAATACTTTCTTCAATTTATCATTATGAATACTATTTTAAAGCAGACAAAAATTTTCTTTTAAGGAATGAAAATACTGCAATGATACAGTGCTTAATAGAAAATATTCACATTTTGTCCCCGGACTGCTAAAATGTAAAACAAAGAATTGTCAAATATTTTTTACTATTCGTTCTTACTGTTTAAAGATTTTTTCCGAAAACATCAATAAACGCAAAATTGCTTATGCAACTGCAACTGCTAAGCGACGAAAGTGTTAAATTTCTTTGAAAATATTTATTCAACACCGATGTTCAAAACTATTGATAGTTTTAATATTATTTTAATGTGCTAAAATTGTGCTTAGAATTTATTATTAGAATATTATATAGTAAAAAAAATATTAAAATTAGATTGAAAAAGATAACTTTTGTAAAATAAACTAAATTATGCAAATCATATTTTATTAAATATAAAGATCTATTTTTTTTTTTATTTTTTTTTTTTGTACAAATGTATTATCATTATTAAAAATTATGCTATAAATACAAAATCATAGGTTTAAACTTTGACTGAAAATATGAGTATATCTTAATGATTATCAATTATTAACCATTATTATGTATATTATTATTGTGAGTATATTATTAACAATTTAAAAATAATTTAGAAGTACCAGTTCCAGTCAGTAGGTTTTATTTTTATTGTTGTATTTTATTTATTTATAAAATTATATTTAAAATAGAACTTTCAAATTTCTAAATTTTATCAACTTGAAAATATCATAGAATCATAAGAAACGGAACCATAGAACGATGGGTTGATATGTAAGGAAAGTTGAAGAAATGAATTATTTGATATTGTACTCATCCAAGTAATTGGAAATTCGAAGCAAAAAAGAATCATCATTATCAGCAGTTTTACATCCTCTTATTTCCCAAACAGTAGTATGCTCAGAGATTGCACACTTCACATATTAGGAGAGTCGAAGATGGTTCTTGGACAAGCCAAAGATAGACGGGACGCGTATTTATGGCCAGCTTACACCAGAGACCTGACACCACCAATTCGAAAAATCTCGTCGGCTACCCTCGGAATCGAACTCCAGACTTTGTGCACCGAAACGAGTGTTTCTACGAATATAATAATAAAACGATTTTGAAAAAAAAATATGTTGTTTCTTGTTAACCTTATTAAAACTATTTATTTTATATATTATATTGAGAAAAAAAACGCTTTTCTTCTGTGACTAATACACATTGTAAATGATTATAATAGTATATTAATTGGCTGGAAACAATCATATGTGTTTAACAAAAAACATTTAGTGCACATAAAGAATTTGATTGTTTCAATACGTCGTTTCAGTCGTTCAGTGTTTAACAATGATTTTTACGTTTCCAAAGTTTTTCTTTGTTTATTGTTATTAATATTTATTTTATTTGACTTTATTTAATTAATCTTTCATGTTTTTTCATTTGTAACTGTGAGACCAAGTCGTCTGAGTTGAAAATTCTTTTCTACCAATGCGATCTTTTATCACTGATGACAAGAGCTCTTCTGATGTCTTCCTCTTCGACAGTTTATTTGTCAGCCTTTTCTCGACCAAGAACAGTCTCGACCATTTTGAATAAAGTCGACCTTCAACTCCTCGACGCTGTCACTTGTCGTTGACATCACTTGAAACGTTCACCTTGCACAAGAGGTCGTCGTCCATGAATTCCTCGGGTCGATGGTCACCGATGGTTCCACGAAGGTGCTGTCTGGTAGCTGGTACTATACCGAGTAATCACACTCGAACAGCGGGTGTTCGCCAGTGTCTTCTGGGTATGCGCAGTTCGGCCCTCTAGGCCCGAAATCAGCATCCTTGTTCATGCCACGCTCACATCCCACCTCTTGGCTGATCCAATCGCTGAATGTCGTCCTGTCGACGTCAGTGTTTTTCTTCAAGCGCGTTCAATGGCCGGAAGATCCCACGAAGGTAATGCCGCGAGAACCAAAGTGGCATCCGACCCATGCCGTCGGGCTACCTAACCGACCTAATCTAACCCTGCCCGTTTGTTGCAGTTTTTGTCTCCGTTTTTGCAAGAACCGATACGGCGTAGAGCATCGTGCTGCTTCCGGTCAACATTAGGTGCAAGCTCTTACACTAAGCGAGTCTGTGAGTTAGGTTAGATGGCCGATAGCAGTTCCAATTGGTTTCCGGCCACACCGTTGGGTAGAATTTAACAATAGTCTTAAATATTCATGTTTATATAGAGCATATATATATATATAGTTATAGTAGTAGTTGTATGCAGTGGTGGATTTTCAAAAATCTTTTGGGGGAAGTTAAAAAAAAAATTACAGCAAATTAATATAAAAAAAGTATTTTAGTACTTTTGGTACTAGAAAATTGATCACTATAGAGTGTTTGTGGGGAAGGGGTCCAATACCCCTTCTCTCTTAAATCCACCACTGGTTGTAGTCTTGCATGTATAATGTTTATGCGTAAATAAAAATAGTGGATTAGGCCTACCGGGGATACCACTTTAAAAAAAACGCACTATGTGTAATACCTCAATGATATTATTTTGACATACAGTTTTATTACTAAAACTATATTTGTTATTCAATAATATCTAAGGTGGTGAGGAAACTTACACAATTCCACACTAAAATGTTTATATATAATATTGGTTTTCACATGGCATGTATGCAAGTTCATTTGAAAAGCGACCATTGACATAGCCTCAAAATAACCGAAAACACCAAATACCTATTTACGATATTGTTTTCTACAAATGAAAATAAAAAATAATTTCTATTTGAATTCCTTTATAATAATTTTTGGTGTCTTGTTGTTTTTGTATCCATTTTCGAGCAATATATTTGAAGCTGAAAAAAAGAGACCAAATTTGACTAGTAAATAAGCTGAGGATAAGCTGATTCCTGAAACAACCCCTCCCCACCACCACCAAATCCTCTCTACTAGTTATGAAACTTTTACTTGATTTCACACTCGACCCTATACATACCTTAATCAATGTTTGTCCAGCTCGAGCTTAAATTTACAATTCGTCTCGTAAAATATATAAATGGTTGAAACTTAGGAAATGCTATTTGATGAAGACAAATTTAAGATTAATTATATGTCGTGGAAAAATAACAATTAAATTATAAAGTTGAGACAGTATACATGTTTATCTAAAATGTGTGTGTATTCAAACAATTCAATACAATTTGATTATATAGATCATATAGTTTAATAAAACAAAGGAAAAAATTATAAATTGTAATTAATGTTAACATAGATATTAGTAGTAATAAAAATTATAGGTCAAGCAAATAAACAAATACTTTTAAGCAATAAAAAATAATAAAAAGTTAACAGACTAGGAAAAAAGCAAATGAACAATTTTGTTTTTCAAAGGTAACTAACAAAGTCTGACACATTTTTGTGGAAGACATGTCTATTCCTAAAAAATAAAATTATTATCAATAGAAACATGTTGATTCACATAGCATACAATTTAATAGAAAAAAAAATGAACAATATAATAAATGTAAATTTTCTATTGACAATTAACGGTTATTAGATTAAAGCACTTGCTGGTCCCATTGTTTAATGTGATAATCAGGGAGCGGATTTATATACATTTGCATATTTTTTCTGAGTGAACTACATTTCATAGTGTTGTGAACTAAAATACAAGTATTTGTAATGTATACTTTTGCATTTTTAATTTTTTGTGCATATTTTATGATTGCTAGGTCATTTTTCGTCTGCATATTTTTGTATTTTATCTAACGTATATAACCTAATATTTTGGAAAATATTAATCGATACATTTTGAGAAAATTCTAGCCACAATGTAATTTGAAATTTTATTAATATTTTTTTTTTACACCTCATTACACCTAATTGATCGAAATTGTTATCCGATATAGATGATTTATATTCTATTATTTATATCGATTTTCTTGTTTGCAACAAATTTTTTTGCACAAAATGCGGTTAACCAAGATATGTAATTGGGAAGACTGACAAATTGTTCGTTTGTACAATTGTTTAAAACTACTGCACCTTCAATGCCATTACCACCACAACCTATAATCATCGGGTGGAGAACATGGTTTGATATTATGTAATATTATTGAAAAAATTACACACAAATTGAAATGTCACAGAGCTGTTATGAGATTTAACTTTAAAAAAATTAATTAATTTATATCAAATCTAACTTAGAATTTTTGTCAGATAAAATGACGAAACTAGAAAAACAAGACGTGTTTATTAATAAATTCTATACATTTAATTGAATATACAAAACAAAATTTTCAATATTCCAGAAAATGTTGGGAAGAAGTTGATATAAAATAAAATTAAGACTTTGATAAATAAAAATAGTAAGGGACTGCAAATGTTAAAAATTATTTCAAGTGCAATTGGAATAAATGATCAAGTTTTAAATATCGAAGAAGACTTTACACCGACAAACTTGGCACTATTTATATATGCTCTGGTAAATGTTGAAAAAAGTTTTTCGAAGTTTAAAATTTAATTAGTAAATAACAGTTGAAACTGCATATTCAATAATCTGAAAATTATATTAATTGTGCAGTAGTAAATACCCACTTATTTAATAAGCACTATGTCGGGTTTTGGTAATTATATATTAAATGTAAATTATTTTATTTTCCTTCAGATTAAATTAATATTGCAAGATACAACAAATTAAAAAATATATTTCCAGTTTCAACATTTAAATTTTAATATTTGTACTTAATTCAATTTTTATTGAGCTCTATTTATAATATTTTAAGGAATAAATTTTAATTGTTCGCACATATAATTTTGGTTTAAATTAAATTTTGTTGAGCATATTTAAAAGTTTTTGGAACTTATACATATATTTCATGAAGTATATTTCTAAGTTTATTAAGGCATATAAATCCGTTCCCTAGTGATAATACTGATATAACACTAATTAATTTATGAATGAGTCTTTAAAATATATCACAGTTTTATTTATAATTAAATTAAAAATTCTAATAAAAAAAAGTTAACAATATATTCAATAATATTGTGATGTTTACAAATCAGTTTACCATTTTTAATACGATATAACTTATAAATAATGACGTACCCAAGGTTCAATAAAGCCTTCACCCACTTTAAATACTAAAACAAAGCAAAAATGTGTATGGTGTGTACAATATCAAATTGTCCGTTCCATAATTTTTTTTAAATATATATATATCTATATAAAATTATCTATGATTACAGAACAAAACAATGTCTGTATTCAAAATAACATTCAATAATATCTAGTAATTTCCCTCTGTGGAAAGTAAATGTTGCGTTAATTGTACGTGAGAAATAACAAAAACTATAAATCAACTCCTAGAGAAGATCCTAAAAGACTTTTTAACCAAACCCTTGAATCGTATGGGGGCTGTTCACCACCGAGTTCAGAAGGCAGAATATCTCTTGGAAAATATGCGTGTAAAGTGTTCAAATTCAGACCATGCATAATTATCTATAAAATAAAGAAATGCAATATTATTAAATTACCATCAGTCACACATAATTCACACGTTTACAATGTCAGATTTAAATTATTATAATCTCACCTTGTTTTTGGTTTTATCTTTCAGAAACGGTTTAACAACAGACATCAGGCCATCAATATACCATGGTTGGTTGATGAAATGAACAGCTTTTATTTTTGCAGGAAAGCAGTCTTGCAATCCTTGTAACATTATGTGCAACAATCTTGGACTGATGTTCATTGTCTGGCGAACAGTGAAGTTTGTCCAGTCAACGATAAATACAAAACCATTATACTGGGTATTTACATCGCGGATCAAATATTCCAGAGACACTAATAACGCTCTATATATTGTTAATAAACAATAACGTTCAACATTCCATTGCGAACAAACCATGAAAAGCACACGACGGCTTCGTCTATTGTACACACCAAAACATATATATATTAACAAAATGATAATAAAAATATAATTTAAATACTGTGTTTATAATCAACCTATCCAAGTTTGGTAGAACAGAAGGAAATCCATCTTGAATAGCCATTTGTATCTTTGGATCATACGGTTCTAATTGACGGAACCATAAATCGTGTTCCTTTCTAAATTGATAATAATTTCGAATCAAATCCAATGCACTACTCTCGTTCATTTTTCGTGCATACAAAAACATCAATATAAATGCATCTTTATCATTTTCTATAAAAATAAAAATAAAAATTAGATATTGTTTAAGAATTCTAGAATCTGCCTCTGTATGGTACAGAGACTTACTATTATCTATGTTTTAAATAATTATTTTAAAAGTAAGTTTTTATATATTATATCCACGAAACTGTAATAAGGCGATGTTTATTCTTAATATTTATATTATGAATGAATATAATTATTTCATAACTAATAGTATATCAGTAACTAATCATTAACAATTAACTATAATATTTTAAGATAACCTACTTAGTAGTGAATTATGAATAAATTACATTTAAATATTTAAATGAATCATAAACATTACACTTTGAAAAGTGACTAATATGAAAATTATTAAAATTAATTAGTTATCTATTGAAACTAATAAATTGAGGGACAGTTATTATAATTATTAAAAAACACATATGAGATGTGTTAATAAGGACAGAACAGGAGAAGGAAACATAACAATTATTTAATATATACTTGCATTTATTATAATTGTCAGCATTAATTACCATAAACCTAATATTGGTGAAAAATTATTTCAGTATAATAAATTAAAATAATATTCATTTAATTAATTTTTGTTATTTAAAAATATATACCGATTTTTTAATGTATTTTAATCAACATATTTTATCAATGCTTAGTGGTAAAATTATAGAAATGATAGTGGATTTAAATGATAACATTTGACCTACCAATTCAAAACATTTTAATCACTGAATGTTTAAATAAACAATTATATGCACGCAAAATATATTTATGATTATTTATATCTGTTAAACAAAAAAATATATATATATATATTAGCATAATCAATTTGTGTGCTAAAGTTTAGATAAACAATTAAAATAATTACAATACAATTAGCAAACTAATCAATTATAATTTAATAAATAATAAATATTCATTTATCTTGTTGATAAAACATTTTTCATTGACATTTGAAATAATTACATAAGGTTAAATGTTATAGTTTACTAATTTACTATTGTAATAACCATTTGTCTGAGAAATACAATTCATCATAAACTATAAATTAAAATATAAACAAATACTGATGATGTAGAAAATACAAAATACCAATAATTCATTATTTATATTGTGTGTAAACATTAGTTTTAACTTAATAATTTCTCTAGTATAGTAAACTGTACCTAATAAATAATTATTATTAGGTATAATTATTTATAAGATAAAAATATTAAATTCATGAAATGTTATATTTTATGCTTGTTTACATAACACAAAAATATCAAACTATTATATTTTACTAAATAAGTAACATTTCAAGTACTATGATTAAACAACTTTTAATAATAAATTAGTTTATGAAGTATGTGTACATTATATATATATATATTTATATTACAATATTAAATATATTGACATGTGTCAACATGAGTAAATAAGTTTTATATCTTACCGGTTAAAAAACCAAATCCATTACTCCTAAGTAATTTTTTTAATTTTGGCAAAGCTTCTGTTGGAGTACTTTTCTTAATAACTGAATTACGATGAGGATTCGGGAATAACTCTACGCCATAATTAAAATGTAAAATATTATCCAAGTTATTTTGCTGATACTCTGCATATTCTGCCATTTTAGCAAACTATAAAATCATAATAAAATAATTATAAATTGTATAGGTTTTTAATAATCAAGAAATCTCAATAATAATATTATTATTCAATTCCACCAATTTAATAATAGACCACAAAAAATTGGTATTTAAATCAGGATAGAGGATTATTGTTAACACATTTGATCTAATTACAGCAATTAATAGTGTAGTATAAAAGTTAAATATGTTAACAACAGTTTACCCTAAAAATAACATTTCAATAATTTATGATAATGATGAAAATTGGGTAATAAGGACTATGTGGGTCAGTTACTATTAAGAATTATCCAAGTTGACCTCATTAAGTATGCAATATCCATGCAGTGACAAGTAATAATCGTTAAATCATTATTTAATACAATCATGAAACATTGTACATATCGAATTAATTGTGTATAAACTGTTGGGACTGTTAGCCTATTATTTCTGTCTTGAATGTTAAATTACAATTTACGAATAGTCATTAAAACACGCAGCCAAGTTGTCCGACATAAAAAGTTAATGTGATCGCGTGAATTATATATTTGAAAAAAAAAAAATGTACGATGTGTTCGTGCAGATACTCACGACGGTAACGGACGCAGTCATTCGTGATCCTTATGCGGTTCGATTCTGTAGTGGATTTTTAGTATTTCGGTTGTGCGTTTCATGACCAGACGTATCATCGCTGGAGTCGATTAAAATAAATATGGAACAAATGACTAATGGCGACGGTGCTGTTGCCGTTAATCGCACGGAAAGGGAAATGGAAACGAAAACACTATTGTTTGTAAATGACCGCGGGACGAAGTGCGACGGTGTGAACAAAAACGTATTTGGACGCGATTAAACGTGAACAATACATGTTTCTTATCAGAACTGATAACTACTACCGCCTCTGCTGCCGCGTGATCGTATAACTATATATAACTATGTACGACACAGTATCTATTGCGTTTTGCGCGTACGTTGGAAATATGCGTACGGTTTCTGCGGCTTTGTGTTTTCTGCGAAATTCGAGCAATTAAATGGTCTGTGGCAGGCGTACCCAATATCGTTTAAACCTCAAACACGTAGACGAACGGCCAAATAACATTCATGCATATGTTTACGTACATGTCATGCGACACGTATTATCAATGGTGTATCGGTAAATAAATGCAATGTGTATACACGCACGTTTTCAAAACATTTAATCATCAAGGTATTTTCGTTTTTCATAGACCCCACCTGCAATTCTATTTAAAATCAAACCCGTGAAGCTGTATATTACATCATATAATTGTTGTGATCATTGGTAAAATCGGTTTTGGACGTGCACAACGCGCCTTTTGTTTTTCATATGGGACTTCTTCGTTTGGACAATCGATTTTCTTAATATATATATATATATATTTTTTTTTTAACAATAGAATCATTTTTCTAACTTCGAAGAGCTCCTTCGATTTATTTTAATAATTTAATCTATGTGAATTAGTATGTGTCCATCGACTTAATTTTAGTATATATAGTTAAGAACAAACAATTCCCTATTATTATATGCCCACCATATGCTTAACGAAAACTTTTTTTTTTAGGTTATTAATAACTTTTGTGGCAAAAAAATAATTCTACAACTTTGGAGGGAGGTGGAGGGGTCCTTGACAGTTTTACATTAAATTTAAGAGACCCCACGACAATAAAATTTGAGAAGCACTGGTATAAACGGTGTGCGTGAGGAGCGTTCGTATCCGTGCGTCGTTGTTACGCGCCGAATAGGTACAGCATTCGAGTCACCATGTGGAGACGTTTATTTTTATTTTTATTTTTATTGCACGTCGGATAAATTTATATACATTTCATATCGTATACGTTATTTAATTTGGTTTAATTCGATATTCTTTACACAGACGTAACTTTTGATTAAAAATGTTTAATAGACGAAAATATTTTAATCAAATTGCATATCGTTCAGCAAATTTAAGTTACATTGAGTCTTTTTTTCGTTATTATTATTATTATTAATTAATTAATTCGTGCATTATTATAAAAGCTACCTAAAGATGATCGTTCGTTATTTCTCAAACTTTTAAATCTGTGGTTCTCAACCATTTTTTATTCATGTCGCCCCCATCCACGAGAATCCAATATTGCGTCGCCCTAATATCAAAATATTAAACAATTTAAACGGTACATTTTAGAAGAAAAATATGAATGCTTTGAAAAAATACTGTACGCAAAAAAATAATTATTAAACATTTTGTTTTAGTTGTAGTGTTGAATTAAACATTGACATTTTAAATTGAAAAAATAATCATAAGAATATTAACAAATAATATTAAATCGTATAAAATCTGAAGAATTAATGAGAAATTCGACCCTGGTGGTTTTTACAAAGTTGAGGAATTCGAGGGATGATAGTGGAAAGAGCGAGTGTCTTAGTGTCCCGTTGTCTCTTCGCGTGTTTAGTGTAAACAGTTAGTATGTTGTTCCGACGACGGTGGCAATAATACGATTTTTTCCCCCTTTTCTTCGAGGATTTCGTGTCACCCCTACACTGGGTCCATGTCGCCTCCGGTTTAGAACCACTGTTCTAAATGAATTAACTATTAACTATAATCAATTAAATTAAAGTAAAGCAATATTATTAAGACGTATTATTCACGTTCACACGGTATCAGTCGAAACTCGAAGGCTGAAATGCGAACGACAGCTGAAACAGGAGCGAAACGGGTAAACAATGTGCGACGACGCGCGTTCTGTACACACGAACGAACCGAATTCATCCGAATGCTGTGCGACACACGCGCGCTCGAACACGCACGTTCAGCATAAATGTTCGCTGAATGTGTACGCGCGCCTTGATGCATTAAAAAGCGTGTTGCGTGTATACACGAGTATCGCTGATTTCCGATATTAATACATATTAATAATCTGTAGCGTGTGCGCAACAAATATATTTGTTGACTTTTGTGGACATAAATTAACGCGAGAGTGGGGTGAGTGTCCGGTAGTAACAGAACCCTCAGAACTCTAAATTACCGTTTAGCATTTGCAAGATCTCATCCAATGCCGGATTAAGGTATTTTCTTAGGGATTAAGGTATTTTATTTTTAAGGTAATTTCTAGATCTGTAGCATATCCACCCAACGAATGCCCTATAAACGCGTTTTCTTCGTTCCTTTAAACAGAGCAAGTTCCTTTATCCTTTCGACCATTTATTCCTAAAAATCACATGTTTCACATGAATAAATTATGCAAATAAAATGTAATGCATTGGCGTGTTGTAGTGGCGATTGTAGTGGCGCGGTCGTGGTGATTAAAAATTATCACACCCGACCATTGACGAGCATTTGATAAACATACTCGTATTACGTGCAAATAAACGGCCATCACATTACTAATTTTCGTCGTATTTACACTGAAATTGAAAACTTATCGAATATTTTTATACAGGTGTACACGAATTCTTCATTTAAGTGCAAGAAGTCCTTAACACTGGTTACGTGCACGCTGCATGCCCTTGAAAATAATTATAACTAATCTAATAATAATCGCACAAGGCAACATAACATTACCACTTCTCGCTTTCGTAACATATTATTTTCGTTATGTTTACACAAGATCACTACTACCGCCCGTAAAGACATTAATTCACGCATCAAAAAGTTTTTTTTTTATTTAGTAACAAATAATGTTATGCATTAGGTTTAGGAACGATATGCGTCATTTCAAGGTGGAACCGAATTCGTGGTGGATAGATTTGTTCCCTCTGCAAGCGTTACTTTCAAATTTTTACGTGACCACGTGTAATACATAAGGGTGGACAATGTTAATGGTACAATTAACTAGATAAAGTTCATTTAATAAGAACGGATTTTTCAACAAAAATTAAAGATAAGAGTATTTTAGAAAATAGATAGGTACCTGAACAAGAATTTATGAATAATATATCACTTTTTTTCTATTAGAAGCTGCGGCGTCCAGTAAACATCGATTTTTTTTTAATTTACTCAAACTTAATTTGTACGAAAAAAAAATAACTTGATAATATCAACATAATTTAACACAATTCAAAAGTTAACAATACGTCAAATCAACTATAGTTAAATGAAATGGCGCATACGTTAATTATTTTAAGTGTAGTGAAATATAAAAATTATATGAATTATGGTTAGGTTATGCTGAGCATGGCAATGATGAAATGAGAAGAAAATTTCCGAAGACATCGGAAGCACTTGTAGTTAAAGTTAAATTTGAATGGTTCTCTAAAGCCCGTTCATATAACATATCTGTTTCTGGACCATTTCTCCAAGAAAAAGCACGAGAAGTTGCAAATAAGGTAGGACTAGAAAGTTTTAAAGCTTCAAATGGTTGGCTCCGAAAATTCCGAGAACGACATAACATTTCTTTTAAACGTATATCTAGTAAAGGTAACTCGGTCGATACAAATGTCATAGAAAACTGGTTCGAGAAATTGAAACCATTAATTTCAGATTATGGACTGAAAAATATATTTAATTGTGATGAAACACATTTATTTTACCGAGCACTTCCTGATAAAACTTTGTACTTAAAAAACGAAATTTGTCGTTGAGGTAAAATAGCTAAAGATCGTTTAACTATTTTATTATGTGTGAGTATGATCGGGGAATTTGAAATTCCGTTAATAATTGGAAAATTACTAAAACCACGTTGTTTTAAAGGCGTAAATGTATCAACGTTAGGTGTTCATTGGAAAGCTAAACGTAAAGCATGGATAAATCGAGATTTAATGACAGACTGATTAATGTGTTTTAACAGGAAAATGGAGAGGAAAAATAGAAAAATTATTTTATTCCTAGATACTACTAGTTCACATCCTTATACATTGAATTTACAAAATAGAAAATTAATATTCCTACCTCCAAATACAATATCGATTTGCCAGCCACTAGATCAAGAAATAATTCAAAATTTTCAAAGTTCATTATCGCCAACGATTACACCGTAAAAAATATTATTGGTAATATTAATGATATGACATTATTAATGGTTAACAGTATTAATATTGTCACCTGAATAATAACTTGTGTATATAACAAGATACTTTGTAAAAACAATATTATATTTTATCACTATGATAATACTACTGTTCATATAATAATACCTATTTTATCAATATTCAATAATCTGTTCTCATCTTATTAATAATACAAATGAAATTGTCAATGTGATAATAATTATTATCTAATTGAAAATAATATCATAATAATAATAATATAATTTTATGAGAACACGCATATTATACGATTTGCATTTCCGAGTACGGCTGTTGTAAAATTAATATTGATAATATGAATAGAGAAAAATATGATTTATTATTGAATGAAGTTAAAGAATCGAAATCAGTTAATGTTAAAAAATCAATTCACTATTGGCGACTTAAATAATTTGATATTGTTAATATTGGTGGAGAAGAAAAACTGATTGCTCCGATGAATAGTGTCACTGAAGAAATGCGTTACTATGTTCGCTAGGATGATTTGTATGAAATTATTCATGAAACACATATTGCAACAGGTCATGTAGGTAGTAATCGTATTATGTATGCTGTTAATAGTTAAAATAAAAATGTTAATATTGAGGCTATAAATATTTATTTTAAATTATGTGAGCCAGGTCAAAAAAAAACACTGTATGCTTAAAAAAATGTTTTACCTAATATTCTTAGATAATAAAAATTATTATTTTTAAGTTAACTAACGTATAATATTCTAATTATATACGAGTATAAAGCAAGGAAAAACAAATCACACAATTGGTAAACAATTTCGGACTTTCACCAACACCGATTGTTCATCCTAAGATTTACCAAATTTCGTTTGTAAAAGTCCGAACTACAAAAATCATTCGGAGTTTGACCAAATTATTTTGTGTATCCTAGGTTTTACTGACAACAGTCGGCAAAAACTAGGATTTACCGGTAAATCGTAGGTTTCGTCGGTATTCGTACATTTACCATAATATATATACAGCTGCACTTGATTTAACTGGAAAATTTGAAGTGGAAATAACAATGTCTAGAGTTACAGGAAGACAAGTGCAAAGAATTGAATATTCAAATAAAAGCCACCAAAGAATACTACCGTACAGGTATATTTATTCCATACATAGATTCATAAATTAATGATCTCGAACAAAGGTTTGTCAATCATAAGATTACATTTAATAATTTTCAGTTATTGTTTGATTCAGAAGAAAATGAAGATAAATTTATACAATTAGCCGATAATTACAAAGATGATCTGGAGTTCATACACCATTCGTTACTATCTACTGAATATAAATTATGGTAAAGAAGGTTAAAAAATATAGAAAAAACCAGAAAACGTACTCCAAGTTATAACTGTCTGCAATAAAAAAATGTACCCAAGTGTCTTCAGACTGATTCAGATCCTTACTACTATACCAGTCTCCATTGCATTAAATGAACGCACTTTTTCAAATTTGAAGCGAATTAAAACATATCTAAAAAATACTATGACTGAGGTAAGAATAAAATATTAGGTGAATTAAACTGAAAAGAAAAATGCTTTGTAAAATTCATTAATGAAAATATATTTAAATTTAAATTTCAGACTAGATTGAACAGCTTGATGCCTTGATTGGCAATGATGTCAATTCATAGGGAAGAAAAATGTTCAACAATTGACGCAGTCTTGACCAAACTTTGCAAAACCAAAAGAAGACTTGATTTTATATTATTAAATATATAATACATATAATACATAAATACAATATAATAAATAAATAAAAACTTGTTTTTAATATAAATAAAAATAATACCTTTGAAATACATATTATTTTTCAGGACTCTCCTCCTAGAAAAATGTTTAAAATCCGCCACTGTGTTCAATTATGGGGCTCTGCAAAAATATTAAACTTAAGAAAAATTCAAATTTTACATTAAAAAATGTTAAGAAACATTTTAAAAGTTCTTTTTTATGTCACCAACTAAACTATACACAATGATTAAAAATTTTATTTGTCAAAAATTCTGTGAAACTTGTATATCAAAAATTATATATTGATAAAGAAAAATGCTTTTCATCTGTGGCTAATACATATTGTAAATAACTAATATTATAATAGTATATTAATTGGCTAGACACAATCATATATGTTTAACAGAAAACATTTAGTGCACATGAGGAATTTGTTTATTTCAATACGTCGTTTCAGTCGTTCAATGTTTGACAATGATTTTTACGTCTCCAAAGTTTTTCTTTGTTTATTGTTATTAATATTTATTTTATTTGACTTTATTTAATTAATCCTTCATGTTTTTTCAATTGTAACTATGAGACCAAGTCGTCTGAGTTGAAAATTCTTTTCTACCAATGCGATCTTTTATCACTGATGACAAGAGCTCTTCTGATGTCTTCCTCTTCGACAGTTCATTTGTCAGCCTTTTCTCGACCAAGAACAGTCTCGACCATTTTGAATAAAGTCGACCTTCAACTCCTCGACGCTGTCACCTGTCGTTGACATCACTTGAAACGTCCACCTTGCACAAGAGGTCGTCGTCCATGAATTCCTCGGATCGATGGTCACCGATGGTTCCACGAAGGTGCTGTCTGGTAGCTGGTACTATACCGAGTAATCACACTCGAACAGCGGGTGTTCGCCAGTGTCTTCTGGGTATGCGCAGTTCGGCCCTCTAGGCCCGGAATCAGCCTCCTTGTTCATGCCACGCTCACATCCCACCTCTTGGCTGATCCAATCGCTGAATGTCGTCCTGTCGACGTCAGTGTTTTTCTTCAAGCGCGTTCAATGGCCGGAAGATCCCACGAAGGTAATGCCGCGAGAACCAAAGTGGCATCCGACCCATGCCGTCGGGCTACCTAACCGACCTAATCTAACCTTGCCCGTTGCAGTTTTTGTCTCCGTTTTTGCAAGAACCGATACGGCGTAGAGCAACGTGCTGCTTCCGGTCAACATAAGGTGCAAGCTCTTACACTAAGCGAGTCTGTGAGTTAGGTTAGATGGCCGATAGCAGTTCCAATTGGTTTCCGGCCACACCGTTGGGTAGAATTTAACAATAGTCTTAAATATTCAAGTTTATATAGAGCATATATATATATATATATAGTTATAGTAGTAGTTGTATGCAGTGGTGGATTTTCAAAAATCTTTTGGGGAAGTTAAAAAAAAAAAATTGCAGCAAATTAATATAAAAAAAAGTATTTTAATACTTTTGGTACTAGAAAATTGATCACTATAGAGTGTTTGTGGGGAAGGGGTCCAATACCCCTTCTCTCTTAAATCCACCACTGGTTGTATTCTTGCATGTATAATGTTTATGCATAAATAAAAATAGTGGATTAGGCCTACCGGGGATACCACTTTAAAAAAAACGCGCTATGTGTAATACCTCAATGATATTATTTTGACATATAGTCTATATTACTAAATTTTATTACTAAAACTATATTTGTTAATCAATAATATCTAAGGTGGTGAGGAAACTTACATGATTCCACGGTAATATATATATATATAGTTATTTAAGTACTTAGATGAATTGACATACCGCATTGTACAAAAGCGATCCATCGAGATTTTCGTTTTTGAACGATAACCAGGCTCCGGCACTTTTCAGGCGTTAATGACCCGATGGCGTGGAGCAACACAATCGATTGCACGCGGAATTTTTCTCTCCTGGTCCATCTCCTCCCAGCTAGGAAGTGACAAGTTCCGCGAACGATCCGCCCGGCAGTTGGGGTCATAGATCAAACCTTGTGGTTACTTATTTAAATATTCATGATTGTCTCAGCAACGGAGATGTTCCATCATCCGCCACCCATAGCAATCATCAAGTTGCGTTAGCCCACACATAGCCTGAACTCAACCCCGGGGCATTCAAGGCCTGTTAACGGCATCCAAGTATCCTGCGTCTAGGACCCACCCAGCTGACAATGTTAACAGTCTTGATAAAATAGATATATAAATGCAAATATAAATAATGTCTAATACATTGTTATGCTAAGTGTGATAAATTATGAATTAAAATTTGAAAAACAATAAAACTACCCTCTTTGGTAGTTATTCAACCCTTTGGGACACATGAGGGGGAGGGGGTGATTATCATGAGAAAATTTAATCCAAATTACTTTCTTATTTGATATAATAATAACAATAACTTTAATTGGTTAATATAGTTTTTAATTATGATCACATCCATCCACAAATATACAAAAAACAAAAATAAATAAATAAAGTTAAGTATTTAAAAAATAAAATAAAAATAGTTTACAAAAATAATATTAAAAAATTAATCTAACACAATATTAAAATTTGTCATAGTTATGCAACAATAGTGATTATTATGGAAGACCATAAACATAATAATTTACCAATATTAGAATGCCAATTAAAATTAAATAATTTGTGCCTTTAGCTGTAGAAAATAATTTAAGTTTTACACCAATATTCCATTAAAACTTAATACTAAAACAATAAAAACAATGAGCCATTCAGATGCATGTAATAATTGACATTTGTTCAGTCACTGCTGCTGCTGCTACTACTGCTGCTACTTGAAGACTTGGATCCTTTCTTGTGTTTAATTCCTTTATGCTTATGTGATTTATGCATAGCATAAGCTCCAACGCTGGCCCCAGCAACTCCAGCCACAGGAATACCATATTTTAATGCCTTTTTGGCTTGTTTCCTTTGAGCTTTTGCGGCCTTCCGCTAAATAATTAAAAGTAACAACATTCATTTGATTATAAATAGAATCTGAATGTGTGTGAATTTACACGAGATTGTCATCTCTATCTGTTGTATAAGTAAAGAAAATTTACTTTCTCAGAGTTTCACAATACCAATACTGCAGACTTCTGGGTCAATATTTAACTGATTGACGTACTATCAAATACAAAATAAAATATCAACAAATCTAAAAGCTACTTGCTACATTGTATTATTTTATGTAATGATTTTTTTTTTTTTTTTTATCAAGACAAAAACATTAATATTTGCATAAGCAATTAACTAGGGATATCTTACTTTATTCATATTTATCTTAACATTTTCACCTAGAGCACAGTATTGATTTTATGAACAGTAAATTTGTTACATTCTTCATGTAACTTACCTGTATGACAGACACAGAAAATCAACGCACACAAGGTATTATCTTGATTAATGAAATTGTAAACAATTCACAAATTTAGATTATTATATTGGCACAGAAACTTACAGGGCTAATATGTCCAGTCATAGCATAATTATTTAGACCTTGATTGATAGCATTTTTAATTGGTGATCTCTTATGTTTCTAGGAACAAAACAAACATATTGTATCTTTAATATAAAAATAATAACATTCATTACTTAATTTAAAAATTACAATTCAAATTTAAATGTTTTCAAATGAGGACCTTTATACCAAACTCTATGGCTGAACATTAAAGTAAAATAGATTCAAAAAGCTGACAAAACTAAATGTAGATTTAATGATTAGATTTTAATCATAAAAACCCCATTTGGATTAATAAGTAAAAAAAATAATTAAATTTCCATGTTTTAACTAAAGAAATAATAAATAGATTTTTTAGTAAAATATATGTAGCTGATATATTATATGCTTTCTCATATTGGCTTAAATTTCGATTATCAGTTTCATTTTTTTTTTAATGGATACTATTTTAATTCATATATTATAAATGTACATATAAACTAATTTTTTCAGTTATTAGTAGAAGCAAAAAGTAGTGACTAGTAAGCAAAGCAATTTACGTGTAAATATGGTGAATTGTGAGTTTGACCGGGATAAGCACTATATCCTGAGGCGTAAGGCGGAACCGATCCAGGAGGAACTCCAGGCATAGACGACGTATAGCCATGCACCTGGTTACCAGGCACGGACATCTGTCCGGGCATAGGCATCGGCATATGTCCTGGAGTAGGCATGTAACCAGGCATTGTCGGACCACCGAACGGTCTGTTTCCACTAGAATCTATTTGAATAGCGTGCAATTGGGCCTCTCCATCAATAGCCAAGTAGAACACACTTTGAAATGGCATTCTGTGTTTCATTTCTGCATAATGAGCTCCGTTAAACGCAATCTATTATTTATATAAATATATATAGGAAACAATATGTTTAGCATGACAAGTCAAAGTCAGTCGTAGTTAACATTACAGTCTAACTCACTTTATACTCATATGCATCGCACAGTATATCCACTTTGAATGGCTGGCCTCGTACTAAGGCTACAGGCGGACCATGCGTCTCTTCCACGCCCCAACTCTGTCCTTGAATACTGTTCCTGACAATCAGGTTGCGGCTAAAGTCCAAAGCAACATGCAGTGCGACCGAGTCTCGAGGAGCAACGTTCGGACCAATTTGTAAATTCAAACAGATTCTAAACAAAACGACCAAGTGTATCAACATTGAGAACGGTGTAAACATTTGGTTTTTATCATGCTATCATGTTCACCTGTTGGACGACGGAAAAGAAGTGCCCTGGACGTTAATCAACGTTCCTTGTTTCAAACCATTTTGTATTGGACCGACAAACGGAATGGTCTAAAAACAAATATTGAACACGGTCGTGTAAACCGTATAAAGTATGTTAATGTACAACATAATAATGTATTCGTGCTCGAAAGACGTTTCTTACCGGGTTGAGGAACGGAGCCTGTGCCATGACTGCAGATGTCAGACCGATTGAAATGCGATTTTAATGAAACAACAAGAGTAGTAACGGACAAATAAAACGAAAAATGTAATACAACGGTCCAACGACGACTTACGAGAGCAGTTAAAACACGTACGGAGTATTGCAATAACGAGATTTCCGTCTTAAGTGCGATAAGATGAGATCGAACGAACGGCGTGACTCACTGAACGTTACGATGATAATAGATAGAATATCCATGGATGGTGTTTTGACGTCACGAAACACATCAACCACTAACGTGACGTCACTGGATATAAATAAAAAAGCAACAGGCGAACCGGTTCTCCGCACAAGATCCAATTACGTTTTTTTTTTTTTATATGCGGAAATATATAACATACGACGACGCGACCGTGGCTCACGTGAGATTGATTTAGACAATAAAATAACACAATAATTGTTAGTTGTTGTTTACGACGTGAATGCCGTGTTTTCAGTGCCGGGGTCTGAAAGAAGGGTGTCGTCATTGCCGAGTCTCGCACTGTGTCAGAAACATCGGACCCCGCGACGATCAAAAAGACAAAATCCTAGACACTTAAAATGTCGTAGAGTAATTGCAAAATCATGTAAGTGATACATTAAGGAAATGTACGTTCATGCGACCAACCAGAACCAATATTAATATTCAACATTATCGTATCGAGTCTCGGTAAAATAATGTGTGATAGTGGCACGCCGAATGGGGTGGACTCCGGGTTCCGGACCCGAAGATATTAATGTTTTATTTATGATTAAAATCGTTGTACTAGAAATAATGTACATAACATTATAATGCAATAGTTATACTAAATGTAATTTTAGAATGAATAGAATACAAGTAATCGGTCAATTAATACAAACATTATGTAGACGGAAGTGCGCACAAAAGTGCCGTAATTTTTAAGTCTTAAATGAATAAATATATTAATAGATATTAAATGTACATGTAATAAAAAACATTAACAGAAAACGAATGCTGAAGATTGAAATCAATAATTTAAGTAGAATAGTTGCACAACGAAAACATTGATCAACGCTGTCAAATAATGGATGGTCCTAAACAATATTTTGGAACAAACGTATTCAGTCCAGAGATGGTCGAAGCAGACTGAAAAAATGTTCGCCAATCAAAAAATTACATTAGCACAACTGAATGCTATTTCCAGTTATTCAATATTATCTACGGAGAAATGGATGATATAAATATATTTTACATTTCGAAAATTTTTACTTTTTATAATTGCAACGTTCAAATACAAAAGGGTCGATTCGTTCCAAAATAAACCATTAATTATTATTTTCCGATATAAAATCAACAGAGGCCTTTCATGTGGTGCATTGTCGATGTCATCAATGTATGGATGGCACCCTGTTACCTTTAACTTTTGATTTTTCCTTTCCTGACGTTTATATTACGATACAATAATCGCCAGAATCAATAACAATTGTCCTATCGATTTCTGCGGTGATATTCGTTGACATACGAACAATGTGAGACCGACGGATAATATTGTGTCTTTTAAATTCTATAACATGTGAGCGGTACATCAGTTTTTGCGTTTTTCTCTCCTTTATTCATCATTCTCCGATGTGTTATTTACTATTAAAATTGTGACGAAAGTGCATAGGTTTTCTATTATACGCATACATATGCATAATTTTTAAGAGAAGATGCAAAATTAATGTTATACAAAAACGTTACCTGTTCGTCGACGTATTCCGAATCATTCAGTGATCAGTAAGTGTCGATTAGACGTAATAGGTTTTAACGATTAGTTTGTCTTACCAAGAACAATTATTTAACCACAAATGACAAATATCATTAATTTCCCGGTTTCTTTATACACGAGTATAATATTCTCTTTCACACGGTTGAACAATGCTATACTTATACGGCATTATTAGTTCTTTACTTATAAATTAATTAAATACTAAAATCACTACAGTTTACTATAATATATTTAAAACTTTTTTTTATCTATGCCAGTGTCCGAAAAAGTTAAGCTTCAAGAAACTAAAAACATCGTTATGGACGTTAAATATCTATTTAAAAATCAAAAAAATATACACCCAAATTTTTTTTAAATATTCTCTCAGTATAATAACTAAAAATTATAAATCACAGATCACAGAGTCGGAAGTACAAATTATAACATGTTACAACAGCTGTTCTATAAAGTTGTTTCCACGGATATGGTTATCTATAGCCGTGACTGTTTCGGTCGGGATTAGTAAAAATAATAATCGATCATTTTATCACACGTAAAAAAAAAAAACGCTGAAAATTATTTGACATTTAAAAGGAATTATATCGCCAATTTAAATAAGTATCAAATAAAATAGTGGGGGGCCATGGCACCTCTCGCCCACCCCCACCCGTCAGTGGGCGGACTTGTTGGTAGGTACTTTATTTTTCCTTTTTCCCAATAATTTCCTGAAGCGTAATTCAAAACAACTATGTAATATCGTTGACATGTTAGTTTTGGACACTGACAATTTTTGTGTTTTTTTAGAACTCAAAACGTAATACACAATCTTATATATAACGTTTTAACAATATTTATTTATTTTTTAATAAATATTAAAAAATGTTACGAATATTATTGAATATTCAACTTTTTTTGTTTGATTTCAATTTTTTTTTTTGATAACATACTTTCTTTAATTAATTAATTAGTTTTTGATCACAATAAAAAACGTAGTTGATTTTTCTATTTTGTACTAAAAAAAATAAATGAATTTAAAAAACAATTAAATGAATATGCATTTGATTTATTATGGAATTAAATTAATTTTGAAAACAACAAGGTTTTCACTAGAAATAAAAAAAATTTGAATGATATACTTGAAGTATTAGTAAATAAAAAAATTAAATTACAAAATAATAGATACTATTTAAAACATGAACTAATGAAATTTTTGTTTTTCTTTTGGTTTTTGGTAAAATAATTATTCTTGTTTCGGTTTCGAAGTTAAAATTGAAATGAATTAATACCGTTAGATTACTTATTAATTAAATTAACTATAATATTAAATTTCCCAGCTTTATTTGTTATTAATTATTATTCGAAAAATGCTGTTTTCCTACAAACTGGGAAATGTGAAAAATATTTATACAACTCGGTAAAATTTAATCTATTTGGACTCAATAAATAAAAATATTAATACAATTCTATATGGAAAAACTTTAGTTTCTTATAAATAATAATAATATTTCAATATATAACAAAATAATTTTTGTGTTTATTTTTATAACATCAATAATAGATATATTCAAATTTAAAAGCTAAAAAAACTGAATAAATTGAAAGCAAAAAATACCGATGAAATCTATACCTCCAAATATCGGTTACAGTTTTGGCTCCAATATTTAAGAGTTCTGGATTCTGTAATAATACAAAATAAATAAAATAAAATAAAAATGAAAAGGTGAGCGATGGAGATGAGGGAGAAAAAATAATAATTACGTATTATAGATCACGGAGTGTGAACTCAAGAATTGTTTAGGTAAAAAAAATGTAGAGATATTGATATGAAAGAAATATCGCATAAAAATAGAATAAAAATTATAAGACGAAATGCTTGCGAAAAAAACATCAAAATTATGTATTCTCTTACCTTGTGCCCGTGCTTGAACTTTTTATTGAATCTTCAAACACGACGGACCGTATAAAGAAATTTCAAAAAAATAAAAGGAATAGGTTGGATTGGTGCCTACACTTCGAAAGCGAATTCACCGACGAAATCAAATAAGCCAATACTCGTTTAAGTTGTTACGTAAAACTAAATTTGTCCCGCGGAACACAGATTTGGTCTGGAGTACTGACTCGTAGTTGAAATGTGCGTACGCTGACTAGGAGAAGAGATTATCAAGGGATATAGGGTACAGATTTTTGTATTTTATGATTTCTTTGATGTGTCCAACCATTGTGATGGTCCAGTTACTATTCAGAATTGGCATTTGGCAGTTACAATATGCGTGCTGGTCGGCATTACAACCCTTCTTCTTGGGTCAGTTTCATGTGTAATACTTTGATTTATTTAAGTTGTGTGTGTTCTCTCTTCTTTTTTTTTTTAAAAGCGTGAAATTTATCCTATAACGGTATTTTTCTCCGTGTTTTATATTTCTACTAGTCTATAGTCATTGATCGAATAATCCCTTTATTTATAACTGCCGCGTTGTGATGTTTATAAAGTTGTGTAAAACTGTTAGATAACGGTATTTTTCTTTTTCACGTTTATTTTATTATTTTTTGTTTTTATTGGTTTAGATGAGTATTCCTTGATTGATTAATTTCTTTAACTATTTATTTTATTATTACTGCATAGTGTTATTTTATAAAACCGTGTCGAATTCGTTTTGTTTAAGGTTAATTTATGGTTTCGACCCCGATGATCAACATCTCTTGTCTGTGTCGGTTATTTCTTTTAGTTTAAATATATATATTTTTTTATAACTTGAAAATATAATCTGTGTTTCGAGGAGGCCAAATGTTAGTATGTTTTTATTTAAAAAAATATTTAAAATAGCTACATATGAAATTTTACATGAAGAAATCAATACATTAAATACTTGTGTTAACTATGATTACAATAATGATATGTGTGCATATCATTACAGTTCCAAAACCAATTCTTTTTGGTTCGGTTCTGGTACTTGTTTTATAACATATATAACTATTAAACAATATACAATTGTCCATCCGTCCAATCTGACACCTAATAATCTTCCAGAAAAACCACCTTGTTGCCAAGAACGAGAATGGTGCATTTCCTCTAACTATAATATCTAACCACGTTAAAATTGGAGGTCTGTCAACATATGGTTTCTTCCAATCATGTGAAGCATGTTTTCTTTTTTTTAAATTTTATAACATGTGTTTATTGTATACATTTTATAAAAGAATTACATATTTTCCAACACAAAATAAAAATTATAATATATAATTAGTGTACAATAATAGAAAATTGATTGTTATAAGAAAAATATATTAAAATACACTCAACAATACTAAGGTCACAATTGATGCAACAAACACTTTATCAGTAAGGCTTATTTTTATATTTTGATTTCTTAATTTATGATGTCCTATGTAATCGACTTGTCCTTTTCTCATTTTTTTCTCTAATATTTTGAATATTTGATCTTCAGTAGCTCTGATATGCATTACAAATTTTAAAGCTTCTTGACCTTTTTGTAGATTTAAACTATGATGATGAGTTTCTAAATACATAATTGAAGCATCTAATATATTCAATTGTCTGACAATAGCTACCATGATCTTTACAAGATATTTAGCATTCATTTTATTTTTTTTAAAACTCAAGGAATAATAAGACCAGTGCTGTGTTTGAAAACATTTAAGTGCTGTAGCCAAAAGCAGACGATGTGGTGTTAAAATGATTCCTGTTTGAACAGATTGATCTATATTTCCATTGAGTAAACTTTTAAAAGTTATTTTGTTTAAATTAAAATAGTCTATATACATTTCCATTGATAAAGTTTTCAAAAATAATTGAACGTCATTATTATAACCATTTTCTACTTCAGCCATAACTTTATCCCAGTAAGTATATTCCTCGGTATAATACACTTCTAATTGTTTATCTCGCTCTGAATTTAACAGATTTAAAATGTCAGTCATGTTTTTATTTTCTGCTATTATATGCACTGTTTGGTCTGTCTTGTTGGTAACATCTTTATTAGCATTACATGATAATAACAATTTCACAACATCAATATGGTTATAGCGAACTGCAAAAAACAAAGCAGTCTCATTATTCTGATTATCTTTCAACTCAATGTCTGCACCACAATCAATTAAAAATTCGACTATTTTCAGCCAACCATTTGAACATGCATACATAAGTGCTGACATTCCATCTCTGTCTTTAATATTAATGTTAATACTACCAAGATTTGTTAGAAGTTTTAAACAATTTAATAAGTTAATTTCATCGGAAGGGATTTGACAATTACATACACACATGATGACATTGTGACAATTATATTGTATTAATGGATCTGCACCATTTTGTAAAAGATACTTTAAAGCATCAAAAGATCCATTGAATGCTGCATACATAAGAGCAGTCCAATTATAATTACACAAATAACTGTTAATATTAATAGATCCAGAGTTCAGGGCACGCACAATTTCTGGCACATTATTTGTTATACATGCATTCTTTAGTAATTCATGAAAATTTTCTACTTGTGGTTTTACATGATGTTTTTGTTTTTCAATATAATCACCAAATATATCAAACTCTTCATCACTTTCGAATCCAGCTGGAATAACATTTTTTTTTTTCATTTTGGTAGTATTTAGAACTATAACAGAAAATGTAAAACAAGTTTAATATTTTTTTTTAATAAATTTGACTTATAAATATTAAAAAAGAAATACAAATCCTACAAATAAATTATAAGAAAATTATTTAGATGGAGTACAACAATTCCAATCAAATTAAAACAAAATAAAATATTTAAACATTAATATAATATGTTCCAAACATTAAAATATGTTTTTTTTAAACAAATTATTATTAACTATTAATCATATTATGTTTCAACTGTATAGTTAAAAGTTATTAAAAAAATAGGTATAAAATATAAAAATATAAATGAGTCTGTAAAACTGCACTAAAAAAAAAAAAATAATAATAATAGGAAAAAAAAAACTTAATCATAGAAATTATTGTAGATATTATAGAATAAAGTGTTTAATCTTATTGTATGCACTATTTACTGACTGTAAATATGCCATATGCTGTATTCTTTTTATTTTATTGACTTATTAAAGATTAGAATTAGTATGAGGACCCTTTTATTCTAAATAATGGATGGAAAATCAATCTCAAACAAAACTTATTTCAAATTATATTTATTAATTATTATTAAATTGATTTATTTAATGTTATATGTATGTCCATTATCCTGCTCATTAATAAAATATTTGCAAAAAATATTTATAAATTGATTTATAATAAAAATTCAGTGTCAAATGCAAATGTATTATTAGTAAAAACATCATGTGCAATAATGAAAATATACTATGTTACAAATACAAAATTAAAATATTAAAAAAGGAAAAGAAAGACAATTTAATTGCAAATGAAAAGGCTGTCAACTTTGTCAAAGTATAGAACGACAGAAATACAATTTTAAAGACATAAATATTATAATCCTCATTAATGTATGTGTGCAATTTAATTTAAAAAAACATTAAAAGTTAAAACATTTATTTAATTTAAAACGCTCATACTTTATTTTATTTACTATTTTAAGGTAGCATATATTTCTGTAGAGGTTCGAATTTATAAACAAATAAAAAGTAGTGAGTCGTGCGTAAGTGTTGTAGATGTCCGAATGGATCACTTGTCAGGTGTTAATATTATGATAATATAATTTAATATAGGTTGTATTATTATTCTAAACGTGAAGGCAAATATTTAATTATAATTATTGAAATTAAAAATACTACGCGAACTCCAATATGTGAAATATATTAAAGACTCAATTACAAAATATCAAAAATAAAAACGTGCAAGTGGTCGCTTAATGTTTCCGTACTCGTTCGGATTCGATGATATTTGCATAACACGAAGTACACATAGACTGACAGTGAAAATTTACTTCGAACGGTTACGTCGTTTTAGCGAGAGCACAACAGCACGTTTCGTTCACGTTTCCTACTATGAAAATGTCATGGCAAAGGACACAAAAATTATTTCTCGCAATACTCACGTGTCATCGTACTCATCTACACGCGTCGTCGAACACCCTTAACACATCCCGCCGTGCCGATTGCAGTAATCGAACGCAGACACTATATACAGCTCGTGACGCGGCGACCGCTGACTTCGAGAATACGTCTACACGGAAGCGCGCACGCGGCGTGCTTCAAACAACGATCTACTTGCGTCCCAACAGTTCGGTAAACGATCTAATTCACACCGCCAATCGCAATATGGTCGGTGGTCGTTTCACGACGCGGCGCGCGCCGACGACGACGACTGATAAGTGATTACATTTCAATTGATAGCGATTCAAATAAGGGGCGGGCGCACGCGGAAGACGTTTTTGTCGCGCAACCGTTTGGTTGGAACGTTTTCCACGTGGTCCGTTCAGTGACGCGGGGCGCTTTCACGCGGGGACCGCCACAAGTCGGAAACGCTGCGGACGGCGACAGTGGCCGTTGTCGCCGTCTCAAAGCGGCGCTGCTCGTATCGAAACACAATTGTAAACCGGGTACGTTTCACACGTGACCGTTTACAGCATCGCGTTGGTGGTACGCGACCGCGCCTGTCGGTGTTGTTATGTTCACGTTGTTCAACATTGATGTTGTATCGTTATAATACTTGAAATTCCAGACAGGACCGCTTCAAATGTATATGTTGACGTACGAAAATACGAGAAAAATGGCTCACCGTCTGCTTGCAAACCGGTCAAATAATACGTGGGATAGTCCTCGATCCGGTCTTTTACAAACGCAATGGATGTACCCAGAATCTTCTCGGTCTATTCCTGCGATTTATGTGTTTAATTTTTCATTAATAATAGCATGGCCAACGGTAAATCACTTTCCACGTCCATTTCCAGACTGATGTGACGCTCTCGCGTTCACAGAACAACTACCAACGCGGGTCAAACGTGGTTTACACGATGCTAGTTTACTAGTAGCTAGTGAAACATTTTACTAGTCAACTATTTTACGAGCATGTAGTAAAATAGCTATTTCACATTCACGATATTCAGACTTGGAGAAAATACTTTACAAGAAGTATTCCAAAAACTTTTAGAATACGTTTGTTTTTTTTTTTTGTTTTTTTACTAGTTTTCAATAATACAAATATCAAATATAATAATTATATTATTATTTAATCGAATAAAATAATCGTTAACATGTATTTGCGTCATCCAATAATTTTTTTTTTTAATTTTGTGTTTATAAATTAACACAATAATTAATAAGTAAGTTAATAATACCAATTAATCATAAAATTTAACACAATTATAAATATAATTAAATCAAATACACATGATTATTAAAATAAGGCTAGGTTGAAACATCAAATATAACAAGATTTTTGATAAAATAATTGATGTTGTTATAAATATCTACTGCTGATATTTGCTACTTATATTTCTTTTGGAAATTATTCTTATTTTTTAAATTAAAGTTATACGTTATTATTGTTTGTAAAACTTAATAGAAGCTTTTTATACTCTCAATGATTTATAGTCTATTAAATTCTACTTTACATTCTCAATACGCAATACAATTTTTGTCTTACAATATTTAGCAATATTATAATATAATATATGACACCACATTACTAATTATAATATGTATTATAATAAAATAATACTAACAATAATTTATTAAAAACATTGTCGCGTTTCTGACACTCGACCGATGGTGGGCCGAGTACGCTCTCACGCTATGAAAAGGTTTTTCAATTTACAATTACACAATACACTTAGAATAAATTGACTTAGCAAAATTTGCTACTAGAAAATAGGTGTGAGTATAATGATCAGAGGATTTCTTCAAATTGAAAATTTGTATACAGACATCATTATAAGCTACAACTAGCAAACTAACAAATAGCTTTCTCGCTTTGCTCAGAATCTAAATTTGTATATGTATATTATTTCCGGTAACGATTATTTATTTTAATATGACTTGTGGTAAAAATTATAGGATTATTAATGTTTGTTACACGTTCGGAAATAAATAGATTGGACGCACTAATAATAAGAAGTTTTGCCACAATCTATCTATCTATCTACATAACCTAATCGCGGAAAATGTCATCAATAAGATTGGGGATGAGAATGGAACGACCCGTGTTTGCCGCACAGTTAATGATCACACACGAACGTCGTTGTTTTAAGAAAAATATTGTTTGTACATTACAATAGGGACACCTATCCAGCAAACCGTATGAATGAAATTTGAGTGACCGAATTTCCCTATACTATGGGGATATCTGTGTATTCTATAACCAGTGTTAATACTACGTTGATGAAGGTCGGAGTAAGAATTTTAAAGTCGAACGATTAATATACTTATTGGTACGAGTTCATTGCAAACCTCGCATAAGATCGTAAACTATGTCGACGACTGTCAGATTGCACCAATGTCCTGTTTGCAAGTCATCTAGTGACCCAACGATTTTGTCTTAAAATTGCTGCTCGCTTATTCATAATTCCTTGGCTGCCCGTCCTTGTTCTTGATCTGTAGATGTAACAAAACTTTCTGGACAACTGTGAATAGCTTTAATCAATGTAATTGAATTATTGATGTTGGCATTTTGCGCTGTTTTTTTGAAAGAGTTATCTTCAATACAACAAATGTAGAAACGAGAAGATAAAAGCTGATGATCGAGCTTGGTAATTGTTTTGTTAGAAATTCTTTTTCGAGAGTTTTATGAATAACTTTTGCTCGTCTCTTATACGCTTCGTGATCTTAACTAAGATGGAAATATACCGATCAATCCAAAAATGGATATACGTATCATTTAATGTATATAAGACATATGTGTAAAATTTGTAAATATTGATTCGGTAGCTTCAGAGGAGTAGGCTATGAAAAATAAAGTGGACGGTAAAAAAGGTTGGCTCAAAAAAAAAAAAAATTATAGACTACCCCATTGAGGCGGTATTTTTTAAGTGATTATAAACTACTAACTGTTAATAATGAAAATTTAGTTACATTACCATGTATGTTCAGTACAAAAATAACAAGTAACACAAATAAATAATAAAACACATTAGTGTATAACCAATGTATTCTCAGTTTCGCTCAGAATCTAAAATAATCTATTTTTATACAAAAAGATGGAATATAATGTTACAATATAACAATAACAATAATGTGTTAAATATTAAAGTATAATGGTACAATCTAACAAGTATTTAAATTTGTTTGATATAAATATTAACTTTTTAATATTTGGTTTTTGTTGAGTTTTCTAAATAAACCATTTTCTATAGACATTAGCTCTTCATATGAACCCAATTCAGCAATTTTTCCATTAAATAATACAGCCAATTTATCTAAAATGAATAATAATTTCTTATTAACATAATAATGAAAAAAAAACTTATAACAATGGGAATTACAATCAAACAGTTTAATTAAATACTGAATTCAAAATAAATTAATAAATCACCTGCATTTTTAATTGTCGATAGCCTATGTGCAATCGTCAATACGGTTCTCCCTTTTGAAACTCTCTGAAACGCTTCTTGAATTAACTTTTCACTCTCTGCGTCTAATGCACTAAATCATTTGTTTAAACAAATGAAATAACTGATACATTTAACAGAAACAACAATGTTCTATTACCTAGTAGCTTCATCTAATAACAAAACTTTAGGATTTTTCAATAATGCTCTCGAAATAGCTATTCTCTGTTTCTGGCCACCAGACAGAAGAACCCCACGCTCTCCAACAATTGTATCAAATCCATCTGGAAATTTCTGTACAATAAAATCATATGCATTTGCTTCTTTAGTAGCAGCAATGATTTCATTCTCTGTAACGTTTTCACGGCCATAAGCGATATTTTCTCTAACCGTTCCAGAAAACAAAATTGGTTCCTGTAAGTAATAAGTGAAAAATATAATATATATACACATATATATTAAAACAATACAGTAAAAATCAATTAATGTGATGTTGAAGGGAAAACACAATTTATATGTATAAACCTACAAACTTTACAAAGAGAAAATCATTAAAATTAGAAGAAAAATTATAACTAACTGATTTAATGGTAAATTATTTAAAATAATTAATTAATTAAATGCAACATACCACAAAATAGTACATTAACTTAGGTCTTAAATAATTAATTATTAATTTAATTTGTGAAATTAATGTTTATAATTTAGCTATTTTTTAATATACCAATATTATTTTTAAGAAGTTACTAGTATTTTGTTATGTCAAATACATTTACTTTCAATTTAATGCATTGAAGTTTTAATGAGGTCATATTCAATAGATATGGAAAACAAAAAAAATTGTTAAAATTTTTTTCATTACTTCACACATATCTGAAGAAACTGGAAGAGTAGAAATGTTAGTATTTTCTATTTTTATTTTATTAAAAATCTTGAAAACTGATCAAATTAACTGGTATTAAAAACCTATAACAAATATTGAAACAAGTCAACCACAATTGTAAGATTGAAATTTTGTTTGCAGATAAACTTAGAACTTTTAGTTTTTAATGTATCAACTCACATTTATTCTGACGAAAGTTTAATATTGAATAATTTTTACTGTACTCATTTGAATACTTTTAGGAGACTATTGTTGCTTACTTGACTAACAACTCCAATATGACCATGTAACCAAATTGGATCTAACATTTTTATATTAGTTTTGTCTAAACACACTTGACCACTTTGGGGATCATAAAGTCGTAACAATAAATGACCTAATGTACTTTTTCCACTGCCACTGTGACCGACTAACGCATATACCATACTACTAGGTATGTCTAAATCCAATCCGTTGAGAATAAGTGCATCTGGTCGATTTTGATAACTGAATACAACATTTTTAAAACTTATGTTGCCTTTAGGATCAGTCAATGGTTTTAGTCCACCTACAAAATTAATATTTCTGTGTTGTAGAAATATTTGTAAGTGGCAAAAACATTTGAAAAGTTACCAGAAATGGGTATAGAAGGTTTACGATCAATAATTTCCCATATTCTTGATGATGCACCTAATCCTCTATTAATGTCAGAATAGAATGTAGACAGGCCACTGATAGATACACCCGTATACGCTGCATACAATAAAAATGAACTGAGATCACCAACACTAATAGATTGTTCACTGACCAACAATCCACCGCTGTACAACACAGTTATAATTATGAAGTTACCGGAAAATCCTGTCTGACAAACAATACATTTGATAAGTACTTCAATTAATGTGTAAGTTACTAGTGGAGTATGTGTGGACAAATTTAATGAAATATCATTTGAATATGGGTTTTAAGTTTTAACTTACCATCGCAAAAAACAATCCTTTCATAAGTGATTCTTTAATCGAAAGCTGCAACACTTTTCTCATGTTTTCTCCATAATGAAACATTTCTTTGTTTTCTTGACTGAATGCTTTCACGGTTCGAATATTTGATATTCTCTCCTCGGCAATTTGATTTGAAACGGCTAATGAATCCTGAAATGTCAATACATTGTAATATTTTAAATTTCCAATTATAGCTAAGATTTTTATTGTAAAATTCTAGTTGTTAGTAATTAGCACATCTTAGAAAATAGTTAAATCACACATTTAATTTTTCCTTCACTCAATTGATACAATAAGTATAAATAAATAATATTTAAAACCCATCATCTATTAACAAACGTATACAATACACATGTGTTGTTATTAGTTAATACACACCTGCACAGATCGTGTAATCTTTCGTACAAAACGTCCGTAAATCACAGCTAAGACAGCAATTGGAGGAACTATGGATAAGCCAACCAAAGCTAATTTTGGAGACACAAAAAACTAAATACATAATATACAAAATATATATATTATTCATAAAATGGTAGTTTGGTAAATAAATGAAATTACCATAAAAGAAATACCACTGGCAACCATTATAGTAGACCGTAGACCATCAGAAATATTTGTTGTGACAGTTTGGCTCACAAGTAAACAATCGGATGACAGTCGATTAATTAGTTCACCAGTTTTGTGGCGATCAAAGTAGGCAGTTTCTTGTGACAAAAGAGATTTAAATAACAATTCTCTGAGCCTTTTTGTTATTTTATAACCTAATAAATACAATTAGTATTAACAAAATATTATATTCAATTTGTCCAGTAAATATTTCTTAACCATATAAATGACAAAGTTTATTAGAAAGTATATAAAATTACAAGAATATTATACCTAGCTATAGATTAGAATTATGATTCATTGTTTAAATTAATATATCGACATATTTTGCCTGTGTAATGAATATTGGATTTATTTTATACTGCGTTACAGGCAATTCTGTGACTATTCAAAATTCATTCACTGTAAAATAAGATTTTCATTTTTGTACAAAATAAAATATGAAATTCAAAATGGCACGGTTCTAATCTCATAGAAACAAATAAAAATATTTTGATATGTTATTTGTTTATTGGTATGAAAAAAAAACACAATATTTTATGTCGAAATAAACAATGACTGAGTTTAAATTTATGTTATTATACTCATTTCATAACTATTTGTATTTATTTTATTTGACAATAACATATAATACTGCAGAATATTGAAATTGCTACATATACAACCAGGCAAAAGCCAAAATATGAAACGCACTATATTTACATGATGGTCTTAAAACTGATTGAAAATCCACAGATACTTTTATTTTCATTTCTATTGTCGTTTATAGTTACATTTACAAAAACATAAGAATCTACAGAACTTCAACCGATTCTGTGCGATCATATAAACGAAATAATAGATGAGTTAGTTAATACTATAGTTACCGGATGTGTTTATCAAGTATATACGTCCAAAATTACATGCTGCACCAATTAAAAATACAGGAAGAAGTATAATACATATTGTGATTAACTTAGACTGTACTTCTGTAATGTCGGACTTATAAATTATATCGACAATCCGTCCAAAGGAAAAAGGAATTGCCATTGTAACCGCACTAGACACCAATAGGAAACATACAGCACCTGAAATTTAAAACAAATCAATCAACAATGGAAACCATTTAAAATATTTCATATATTTAACTTGCATATGAGTCTATTTTTTTCTGGTTTGGCAAGTGAATACAATCTAAGAATCTTAGACTTTGATAATAGTTTTTTTGTTTGCTTTGTTGTAGTTTTGGTACTCATCCATCGTAGAGTTACGTTAAACAACGATTTTCGTGCACAATTACAAGGAATATTGAATATAAGACCATATTGGTAATAATGAATAGGAAATTTAAGTTTAGTGCACAAACTATATCGTAACAACCCAAATGTCATTGTATTGTAAGCTAAATTGTTACTTGGGTAATGTAAAAAATAAAATCTAAATACAAATAATACAATAAAAGTAAATTAAAATACTGTTAACCAAAAAAAAAAAACAAACAAAGTTTAATTAAGACTAACATTCAACGTAATATATTAAATAGAATATTTGTTTTTGTTAATAAATATTACATTTCAAAAATTACATAAATATTATACTTTAATAATGTAATCTATGATAACGCGAATTCGACAACTGATAAGAAATTGTGATAGCGATTGTCGCTGCTGTTGTTGTTGCTGCTGTTGTCGCTGCTGATGTTGTCGGTGTGATTGCAGTAGTATCTTTACAACTGCAATCACACTTATTATTAAGGCCACCGGGTCTCCTCCCTGTAAAGGAATGTGACGATTATTATTAGAACACTGTTTACCATTGTTTTGTACTCACAACAATACTTGGCCCGGTGGCCCATAGATCCACATATTACGCATTCTGCAAACAGAAAATACGTTAATATTACATTATTATTTTTTATCGACATTAAGCAATACGGAAAATCGTTATATATCACATAGTACTATTCGGAAAACCTACTTTTCCGGTGGCCGCCACTTCTACGACGACGGTCGTCGCCGCCACGGACACGACGATCGTCGCCGCCACGGACACGACGATCGTCGCCGCCGCTGACACGACGACCGTCGCCGCCGCGGCCACGACGATCGTCGCCGCCGCGTCCACGACGATCGTCGCCGCCGCGTCCACGACGATCGTCGCCGCCGCGGTCACGACGACCGCCGCTGACACCGTCGACGCCGCCGCCTTGGCCGGGGGCGAAAAAATTATTTACGCCCCCGTACACTTTGTAGATGGTTGTCATTGTATGTCTAAACAAAATTTATTGCATAAATTAAAATCATAAACAAAATTATGTACATTATACCAGGTGAAATATATTAGAGAATAGTTGTAAAAAATTATACTCACATGCGGCGGAGTCATCACGATGTTATGAGAAACGTACGAACGCGGCAAAGGCCGAAGTACAAAAATTATTTGAGGGTTATTTTCAAAACAATACAGTGTATGTACCATATACAATATCGCAAAACCGGTGTAATCGAAATCGATGCGACACCGTTACCGCCGATGACTTTGTCGCGTATATCCCGAAATTTATTTATATATTTATACATATCACCGCCTATATTCATGACATGAGCTTTTGGGAAATGTTGGCAGTGCGTTCGTTACCGTCGTAACCGAACGCGTCGTATTATTTTTTTTTCGTTTTTTTTTTTTTTTTTCTTTCGCGTTTTTTTCTTTTCCGCGTTCGGTAAACTTTTCGTTTTCGGTTACCGAATGGCCGGCCTTTATTTGGAAAACGACTCGCCGGAAGTCGTAATCGTCGGACCGGAAAACGCCGACGAATTCGATGCGCCGGAGGACGTCGACGTGATCGTTGTCGACGTCGACGACGTCGAGGTCGTAGTATTGGGCGTGGGAGACCTCGACGGACAGCCGTTGAGACACGGCGGCAGCGACGACACGAACGCCGGAGGTACCCGTCCCGAACCGCCTCGACACCGTGAAATAACCGCGTATCCCGTGGTTGAGCGCCTGGCGAACGTTCGGTCGGAGCTACCGGAAAGACACTGCGTCGGGACGTTGACCGCGGTCTGCAGACATTGCTGTGCCAGCACTTCCGTATTTACCAGTAAACACTATAAGCTAGTGCTTAGGGCGGCAATTTCTCAAGGGCGGCAAATAATTTTTAATATTACATTTTTACTAAAATAAATGCAACTAATTATAAAATGTTTTCAGACCAATGGGATTATGGTAATATTTATATTTTATGTTTTTCAATTTCATAATCGTAGAGTTTATCGCTCTATTATATAGCATTGCTGCATTATTTGTAAATTTTTCGTTATCGTGTTGTAAACAAGTGGATACGACGATCGTAAAATAAGTTATTTATATAACATGGGTTGACGATTGTGTATTTATCTGTACCTAATCACAATAAAAAAAAACCCAATCATTAGTCAATGCAATCGCGAACGAGCTCATAGTGTGGCATGTTCTATAGTATTATAGTAACGAACGTGTTCGGTGTTATTTTTTTTTTAATGCAGACGAAGTTCACACTTTTCTTATTTGTATGAATATTTGATTTTTAAAATTTTTATTTGTAACATTTTTAATAAGACTATAGTAAAATGAGTGACGGTCGATCACGTTTAAGTGGTTATAAGTATAAAAAAATCGTGGAAGAAAAAAAAAATCAATTAAATAACTTAGTGCAAAAATCCCAAAAATAGATTCTTTTTTTAAACCAACCATTTTTTTAAATGAAGTTGACAATTATGAAACTACACAGAAAACGCTCGCTAGTTGTTCAAACTCGGGTACTAGTACTACGGACATCACTTATATTCAAAACGTCACATCTTCAGAAAGTTGTTCAAATAATAATACTGAAAAAGATGATGTACCAATAGTCGATTTAATCAGCGAGAATCCTGCAGAATGGGTAATTAATGATTTGACAATTGATCGCTTATTACTAAAAGAAATAAAACAAAATATTGACTATGATTTATTATCAACAAAATTAGAGTTTGGGAATAAAACGCGATACTTAAAAAAAAGTGTATTTTATCAGAAACTTCTAAATGGAGAACAACAGCTTAGAAAATTTTTAATTTATTCTCGTAGTAAAAATGCATTATTTTGTATTCCCTGTCGAATGTTTGGAGGTTCTACTATACTTGCTACAGAAGGTTTAATGGACTGGAGAAACATTATTAAGATTGTAAAACAACATGAAGTCTCTAAGGAACATACTAACTGTCAAATAGTATTTTTACGTAGGAGCAATAATATTGGGAGAATAGATAGCGATCTCTGTATTCAAATAAATAATGAAATAGATTATTGGAAAAATATGTTGAAACGGGTTATTGCTGTCATAAAAAAACTGGGAAGTCGTGATCTTCTATTTATATTTATTTATTCAGCTAATATCAAAACTATGACGGTATTATGAGAAGTTTAAGTTTATTAGAAGAAGATGATTTTGAAAAGGCGACGACGCGTTGTGAGGCAGCTGGCTTAAGACGTCAACTTGACCGTTTTGAAACAGTTTTTATGACTGTATTTTGGAATGCAATTTTGGAGCATTTCAATAGCACAAGTAAAGAGCTTCAAAAAGTATACATAGATTTGGGGATAAGTGTCAAACTTTATAAATCATTAATTAACTTCATAACATCTATTCGAAATGATAAATGTTTTAATGAATATGTAATTTTGGCAAAAAAAATAAAGAGTGAAGAGTACGAGTTTGATAAAGTAAGGACTACAAAACGCAAACTTCAAGCAGACGAGACAAGAGAAAATGAAGTTCATATGACTGGAAGTAATAAGTTAAGAATAGAAACATATTTTACCATACTGGACCGAGTGAAGAGTGAACTTGAAAAAAGATGCGCTGCTTATACTAATATATTTGACAAATATGACTTTTTGACTAATTTAATACTACTTTCACCAGAAGAAATAACTCAAAAAGCTAATAAGCTTCAAGAATTTTATAGCGATGATTTAGAAAAATCATTCACTTGTGAATGTGTTCATTTTTGAGCATATCTTCAAAGTATTAATACAAATATTGATGGAGTTATCGAATTATCAATACACTTACGCGGTAATAATTTAGTTACAGTTTTTCCTAACGTAGATATTGCTCTACGTATGCTTTTATGTATGGCAATAACTAATTGTTCAGTCGAGAGGTCTTTTTCTACGTTAAAACGTGTAAAAAATTATTTGAGAGCAAGTATGGAAGGGGATAAACTAAATTCATTGAGTTTATTGGCAATTGAAACTAAACTAGTGAACAAAATGGACTTCGATGCCATAATAGATGATTTTGCGACTCAAAAGTCGCGCAGAAAGCCGATGAGTACTAGACATTAACTATTTAATTTTGAATATAATAATTAACTATTTAAGTATTTATTACTACCATATTTTATATGAATGTGTATGTTACCGCCGATAGACGAAATATACGATGTGGACGAGGACGGGTGATTTGTTCTTACGATTAACAAACAATTATCTTACGTACATGGAAAAGGACAATAGATATAATATAATAAATAATAAACAATTAAATCATACAAAATACACGTGAATTATGATAATTAAGCATATGCACAATCGGGCATATGTCCGTAATAAATGCTTAAACAAGCATGAAAACAAGTTGTTACCGTATGTATACAAGGCGACACGAAACAAAGTCGACCACTGACCGCTGGTCACCGGACGCGTACGTCTTCGCACCGAAGACAATTTCGGTCTTGGAACGCCCAAGATACCGACTGACGCACTTCACTGATCACGGTGATAATATATAGTAAATGATTCCGAAACATACAATCAGTAGAACGGGTACACACGGTATACGGCCCAAAATCCCTGAATTGTTACAGTATACACGTGGCGCGCGGATCGTCGCGCACCGCCAACAACTCGTCGCCATACGCGCAAAGCGGTCGGCGATGTAACGCAACGGCGACTACAAAACCGGTTCCACTGAAAGCTCTTATTGGTAGTGGTGGTGGGTGAATGGCGCGAACAGTGTATATGTATGCATTTTTATAACAGCTGTATATTTTTATTTTTCATCATTAAAATTTTAAGTAATAAAGAAAAAACAATAATTGTATGATTTAATAACATTTTTTAGACTAGAAAAATATTTATATTAAAAGGCGGCAATTTATTTTGTGCTTAAGGCGGCACAATGGTTAAATCCGGCACTGTGTGCCAGGCACTTCCGGGCGGAGAGCACGGCCGCCGGACACTACGCGACGTGTTGCAATAATGGCTTGGTAACAGCCTCGGACGAACGCGCGTTGAGACCGGCGCCGGAAGTGTTGATGGGTTTGCTGGTGGACGATTGTAACGTCGCAAAACACTTCCGGAAAACCGTCCGTCGGTACAACAGCGCTCTCGCCTTCGCTTCGTTTCGTAACGTCAATCGGCGAGTTGTGCCCGGTCGAGGACCGAAGGTGTTCACCGTGCACGGCCAGATGTATCATTACGTAAGTAACGACTTGATGCGCGACGACGGACAGCCGCCGCGATATTGCGAGCTGTATTTCTTGGAGTCGGCGACGGCAAACCGAACGCGCGCGGAACAGCGTACGGACCGTGACCAGCCCTTTGACGAAACGTTGCTCCGCGAATTGGACGCCATGATCCGCCGTATAAATCCGTACGCACAGGCGTTCCGGAACATGCGAGAAGTCTGGCAACGAGAACTTCAACGATCGCGCGACAATCCCGCGTGTCGGCCGAGGGCCGTTACCATGCGTTTCGTGACCGACGGGTCGACGGACCCGCGCAGGTACAACGCGCCGACCGCGAACGAAGTGGCCGCGGTTTTCGTCGGTGACGACGGACGCCCACCGCAAAGCGTCGAGCTGGTGATACACGTCGGACGTCTCCAGGGCGGTCGGATGCAAATCATTCCGTCGGGCGTGTGTCATGCCGACCCGATGCTGTACCCGTTGCTCTTTCCCCACGGGGAACGCGGTTGGGACACGCAGCTGCTGCAACAGGGTCCGCGCAGGACCGTCGTCCGCAACAGGATCACGATAAGGGAGTTCGCCTGTCACCGTATCGCGGTGCGATACGACGGCAACAACGACACGAGACACCCTCGCTTCAGTCTCATACACGCCGGCGGCTTTCTGTTCCAAGCGTTCGTGTGCGATCAGTACGTGCGAATGGAGGCCAACAATCTGATGTATATCAGGAACCATCAGCGCGAACTATTCGCCGAAGCGTATCAGGGTATTCTCGACCATATCAATCGCCACCACGACGTGCACGCCGGACGGGACGTCGGTCGCCGGATGATTTTGCCGGCGACCTTTACGGGCAGCCCGCGATACATGAAGCAGTGCTATCACGACGCGATGGCCGTAGTGCGGAAGTACGGCAAACCGGATTTGTTCATAACGTTCACGTGTAATCCTCGGTGGCCGGAAATCAGAGACAACCTCGGGCGCAACGTGACCGCGTCGGACCGTCCCGACCTCACGGCGAGGGTGTTTCACGCCAAATTAAAAGCGTTGATGACCGACATAAAGGTGAATCGCGTTTTCGGCGACGTACAGGCGTACGTTTATACCGTCGAGTTCCAAAAACGAGGCCTTCCGCACGCTCACATACTGCTCATCCTGTCCGACGCGTACAAGTTCAGGACGGCCGAAGACATCGATCGCGTCGTTCGCGCTGACATACCCGACCCGCGGACCGAGCAACGTCTCCACGACATCGTGGTGTCGCACATGATACACGGCCCGTGCGGTCCCATCAATCCCAACAGTCCGTGCATGTGCGACGGCGTTTGTTCGAAATCGTATCCGAAGGCGTTGGCCGAGGAAACGGTCTTCAATTCCGAATGCGGCTATCCGACGTACAGACGGCCCGACAACGGCACGACGGTGTTCGTCAGAGGTCACGTGGTCGGCAACGAATTCGTCGTCCCGTACAACCCGTATCTGCTCGCAAAGTACGACGCGCACATCAACGCGGAAGTGTGTTCCACGGTTAAAAGCGTGATGTACCTATACAAATACGTATACAAGGGCCACGACGCCGCCACGGTCGTTATCGACGAGGACGAAGTGAGCAGGTACGATACACGTCGTTATCGATGCGTCCGTTTCAGACGCCGTGCACGATGCTAATTCCCTTGATTTGTTACAGTTTCGTCAATGCCCGTTACGTGAGTCCGCCCGAGGCTTTCTGGCGGCTGGCCGCGTACGAAATGCACGCGCGCAGTCACACGGTCGTCAGGCTCCCCGTGCACACCGAGGGACACCATTACGTGTACTACGAGCGCGGGGACGCGGCCAATCGACTGCGTCACGCGGAACACGCTGGGACGAAACTGACGGCGTTCTTCGCGCTCAACGTGTCCGACGAAAACGCGAGACACTATCTGTACCACGACATACCCGCACACTACACCTGGAACAATCCGTTCAGGACGTGGCGAGCGCGTCGCCGACATCCGACATACCCGGTGCTGGCGCGGATGTCCGTGGTCAACCCGTTGGACAAGGACCGGTTCAACCTGCGGCTACTGTTGCTCCACCGGAGGGGTCCGTTGTCGTTCGTCGACCTGAGGACGGTGAACGGCCGCGTGTACGACACGTACGCCGGTGCGGCGATCGCGTCGGGCCTGTTGGAAGACGACCACGCATGGCGGTCTTGCCTGGCCGAATCGTCCGCGCTGGACACGCCCGTCCAACAACGGTATCTGTTCGTGACGATACTCGCGCATTGCGCCCCGGCCGATCCGGTAGCGTTATACGAAGCGAACGAAGTGAATTTCATGGCCGACTTCCAGAGACGTTTCGGCGACCCGGACCGGGCCAGAGCGTCGAGTCTGGACGCCGTCGACAAACTGCTCCGGATGCAAGGCCACTCTCTCGAGAAATTCGGGCTGCCGCTCCCTGACCGGACGCTGTTGGAACCGGAGCCGCACGACGACTACGCGCACGTCGATCACGCCGTCCGCGCCGACGAACTGTTGCGACGGTTGAACGCGGACCAGCGGGCGATATACTATCGCGTGATGTCGGCCGTCGACGACGACAGGAACGTCGCGAAACTGTTTTACATGGACGGACCCGGAGGCACGGGTAAAACGACGCTGTACGGTTGCCTCATATCGGCACTACGCGGCCAGGGGAGATCCGTGTTGTCCGTCGCTTTCACGGGGATAGCGGCCAGCCTCTTGGACGGCGGCATTACCGTGCACAATGCGTTCGGCCTGCCGGTCGACACGCTCACGGAGGACTCCACTTCCGGCGTTTCGTTACAGTCCGCGAAAGCGCGTAGGATACGCGACGCGGAGCTCATACTGTGGGACGAGGCGCCCATGTGTCCGGGAGTCCACCTGACGGTCGTCGATCGTTTACTGAGAGACGTCATGGACAAGAACGTTCCGTTCGGCGGAAAAGCCACATTTTTCGCCCGAGACTTCAGACAGATACTGCCCGTCGTGCCCAGAGGGACGCGCAGCGACATCGTCAGGGCGTCCATCAAATTCAACCCGTTGTGGCGGGTAATGGAGAGATTCCGACTGACGCGTAACATGCGCGCCGGCGCGGACGCGCAGTTCGCCGCGTGGCTGTTACTGCTCGGGAACGGTCGCTTGCCGACGCCGGCCGAAGACGACGAGAATTCGGTCTACATTCCGCCTCATCTGGTGTGCGCTCCCGCCGCGTTGATCGACTACGTGTACCCGGGACGGATGTCGTTGGACAACATCGACGAATACGCGCGGAGAATCATACTCTGCCCGAGGAACGACGAATGCAAGCGCGTCAACCAATCCATAATGAACGGTCGCGTGACCGGACCGGCCAGAGTGTACACGGCCATAGACACGGCGACGGTGGACGACGCCGACGAACAAGCCAATTATCCGACGGAATTCCTCAACACGTTGGAACCCGCCGGATTCCCACCGTTCGCGTTGTCGCTCAAAGTCGGCGCGGTGGTCATGTTGATCCGCAATCTGGACACCGGCCGAGGATTGTGTAACGGTACCAGGTTGGTGGTGACCGAATTGCGGCGGCACAACTTTAAGGCGAGATTGCTGACCGGCGAATCGCCCGACGAATTCGTCATCCCCGCCGTCGGCATCGAACTGCAGAGTTCCGAGATGCCGGTGAAAATGAAGCGGATACAGTTCCCCGTGCGGCTGTCGTTCGCGATGACCGTGAACAAGTCGCAGGGTCAGACGTTCGACCGCGTCGGGATACTTCTACCGTCGCCCGTGTTCACTCACGGTCAGCTGTACGTCGCGTTCTCGCGGGTGCGGGATTCCGGTTCCGTCAGGGTCGGCCTGTCCGCGCCCGACGATGAAGGTCAATTCGTCACGAAAAACGTCGTGTACACCGAAGTACTGGAACACCGGTAAGTGGCAAACGTCGCATGACGTAGAGACGCGAGTCCCCACCGCTCCCTGACGATCGGGTCGTAGCGTGGGGATAGACGCGACTCCGTCCGCCGACTCGCAAACGGCGTCGATCGACAGACGACGTCAAGACGTTTTCCAAATGAGTTACAAACGTCGTCACACGTTGAGACGCGAGTCCCCACCGCTCCCTGACGGTCGGGTCGTAGCACGGGGATAGACGCGACTCCGTCCGCCGACTCGCAAACGGCGTCGATCGACAGACGACGTCAAGACGTTTTCCAAATGAGTTACAAACGTCGTCACACGTTGAGACGCGAGTCCCCACCGCTCCGTGACGCGCGGGGATAGACGCGACTCCGTGTTTTTTTTTTTATAATATAATTTATATTTGTTTCATATCGTCACCGTTATCGTCGGTCGATCCAACGATAACGGAGTTTCTCTCCCTGGTCGACGAGGTACGTATACGACGACGGAACGCGTATGTCGTCGTAAATTTTTATTTCGATTTCAGACGGGCGTTCGTCGACCAGACGAATGGACCACCAGATGGATTACGTGGAACAAACCGTTTAGGGGAAACGGTATGTGGTCGGTCGGAAATGTTCGTGTGGCGGATCGGTTTCGAGCGGCCGACATCGAGGAATAAGAGAGTTATGGTTTTCGTTCGGACGATCCGCAGAATATCGTGAGTACGTCGACTCCTCTAAATCTGTTAACAACGTCACAGTCGACTCATTTAACGATATAGCGTCGAAGGCGCGAAATTAAGCCCCCCCCCCCCATACACGAAATGAAAAAATTAAAAAAAAACCTAACTAAATACAACACAAAAATTTGTGTTATTTGAAACTAGACCTTCTCTATATAGCGCCGAAGTCTCGAAATAAACCCCCCCCCACCCCGTAAATGAAAAACGAATGAAAAAATTAAAACCGAATAATTAACCGAATACGAAGAAAAGACCGTAAGCTTTCACCGAGTTTCAGTAAGGTTTCAGAGCTTTGAGCGACGATGCGAAGCTATATATTATACGTATATATATATATATTAATACATTATATATATACAAAGTAATATAATAATTATATACATGACATATATAACCCTATATGTCCTCTACGTAGTCCGTTTGTCTAGGTCCGGGATCAGCCTCATTGTCCATGCCACGTTCACATCCCGCCTGATTCGCCGAGCCCTTGCGGTTTTGACTCTCACCTGTTGGTCGATCCAACTGCTGGATATCGTTCGGATGACCTCAGTGTTCTTCTTCTAGCGCGCTCGATGATCGGAAGAATACCTACGGAGGTATGGCCGCGAGAATCAAAGCGGCATCCGACCGTCGGGTAGGCGCGAACCATCCGGAGGTACCACAAGACGTTGCGTCTTGACGACGACTTGCCCGTTTGTCGCTGTTATCGCCTCTTATATGTAATATTTGTAAGTTTCGCGTGTATAATGTTTACGCGTAAATGAAAAAAGTGGATTAGGCCTACTGGGGATACCACTATAAAAAAAACGCGCCATGTGTAATACCTCAATGACATTATTTTGATATATAGTTTTAGTAGTAGAACTATATTCGTTATTCAATAATATCCTTATATAATATAAGGTGGTGCGGAAACTTACACGATTCCACAATAAAATGTATAGATATATATTTTTTTTATTTATTTATCTATTTATTCAAGTACTTAGATACGTTGAAACACCTCATTGTACAAAAAAAGAACCCCAAAATTTTTGTTTTTGAACAGGTAAAGTATAGAATACATCCGAAAACCGTAGACCGACCTCTAGAGTGTCTCTATATAGCGCCGAAGTCGCGAAATAAACCCCCCCCTCATACACGAAATGAAAAAATTAGAAAAAAACACAACTGAATACGAGACCGATACTGAAGAAAAGACCGTAAGATTTCACCGAGTTTCGCAGCAGATCGACTTTTGGGCGACGATGCGAGACCGACCTCTAGAGTGTCTCTATATAGCGCCGAAGGCGCGAAATAAACCCCCCCCCCATACATGAAAAACAAATGAAAAAATTAAAAAAAAAAAACGACTTTTTGTAAAACGAATGAAAAAATTAAGTTTCAGTAAGGTTTTTGAGCTTTGAGCGACGATGCGAAGCATCTAGTATTACAATAAATAGAAACCATTAATTATTCCAATTTATTAAACCATATTTATTCCAACACATTTTGCACATTTTTTCTTCTTCCATGTATAACTGATGACTCCTTGGGAATCGCTTTATGCATTATATCAAGGAGCCGCCATCGTTTATTTAAATACATAATACACAAATGAACGAGATATATTTAAAATACCCTCCCCTTTTCCCAAGTACGTTTTAACATATTATTATTTATTATAAAATTAATTATAAATGACAATTTAAATAACAAAAAAAAAAAAATATTTTAAAAGCAAACTTACATTATAACTTTAGAATAATTCTCGCATTCAAGAATTGTGGGAAAGTGAATGAAGTTTTTTGGTGTTCTATGTCTTGTTGAAAAATATACAGTTTGCGGCGGAAAGCATAATTATGAATTATGATAAAATCTGTTCTGTAATGTAACCATAATCTGATATAATCCATGAACTATAATCTATATTAATAAATAAAATAGAATACATTTTTTAAATTATTTATTGTAAAAAAAAAATTAAATTAAAATGATTTATATTAATGTAAGATATGCTGACGGTCCAGTTTTCTTCAATTTTATAATAGTTTCGTTAATAATTAATGAAATAATAATAGAGATTACGCTTCAAAAATGCTCATATAAGTTTCTCAGGCTAGGGTTTCCAGTCATTTGTTCCAATAGTACTTAGATGGTTGAAGTGGGGATTTTCATGGGGAAAAAGCTTACAACTATAACAAAATACGCAATTTTTCATGATTGAGTAAACAAGCCATATTCGATCAATTTTCTCACCATTTATTAAATTTCTGCTATATAAATTTTTGATAAATTATATATATTATTTTGGTAAATACGTTCAGTGTTTACGGTGGCCGTAGGCAAAACTATACAGGGTGGGGATTGATTATAGATGTTTCGGTTGCCTCCAACATTTTTACGTGGATATTTTTTTATAATTTTTATTTAAAAAAAATTTAAAAATAACTTGCACGAAGTTTTACTTAAGCCGATATTGCTAGCGTGACGGCGTATGTCTGTTTACTTGTTTATACTTTGTTATAATTGTTGGGTGATTTCTAATTATTATGATTTTATTATTTATTGTTGGAATACGAAATTAAGATATCCTTGTGGGACAATGTTATCTAGATTTGTGAAGGATACAGGACAGAAACTAATAGAGCTTTGTAAATAAGTGAATTATGTGGTATTAAATCCATAGTTCAGAGTGCAAAAAAAAGATGAAATAACAGAGACTTATGACAAACATAATAAAATATATACACATAATTATGATATTGGAGACGTAAATATTACCTATATCAATTAGGGCAACAGAAGCTAGAGCATACAATTTTAAAAAGCGAAAACGATAAAAACTGTATGAGATATAGTGCAATAGGTATGTGCAAACGTTAAACTGTGATGATAATATATGAATGGAGCAAGAAGAGAAATATTCAATAACAAATGACTATGATAGATATAGTAAACACAAAAAAATAAAATGATTGTGACATTTTTTGGTTCATGATACTTCTATAAAAGTATTTAATGAAGAAATTAGTTTATAACTCGAAAGTCGATCTCAAGTCCATTAGAGTTGGCCACCCCTGGTCTAATATATTATGTTAGATATAGTTTATATTGTTGAAATTAAAAATAACACTAATACCAAAAATTATCTAAAATTAACTGTAATGACAACTAGAAATATGGATCTTAATTATGTCATTTCATGTTATTCATCCCCATATACATTGGTCGTACCCCAAGAAAAACTCATCATAGCCTTTTAACAATATAAGTAATCAATCTGAAATTAAAGAATATGTAAGCATCAAATTATTAATTGTATTGTGCATTCAAATTAAAAGAGCACAAAACATTTAATAACATTACGTAATTAGGATATTCCCTTTTGATACTAAATAAACTTTTATAATGTTTTCATAAATCTATAAAACATAAAACAAGGCACAAAGAATATTAATGTTTAGCAAATAAACGCCTGTATTTCTCCAATATATGACGAACATATGCGAATTAACATCTTAAAACTATAAAAAGTAATTTTCAAAAAAATAAATTTAAAATCTGACAATTTATTCAAAAGTATTATTATTTCATTAACTTTTAAATTTAAAACAAATATATATATATACACACACACATATATATATATATATATATATGTATATATACATACATACATATATAGGAAGAAGTTTAATATTCGATATTCGTATTCTGATGATATATAAAACACTAAATAAATTATATAGATCTCTATATGACTGAATACTTCCGTAAGTAGGGTTTTTTTCGTAATTAAAACAAAACTATAGAAGCAAATAGCTATACCAACGTACTACGTTTTAACACACAAATGGATTTCACTGCGAGTATACTGCTGCAAACGATCGATCAGAACATATCAGTTAATCATAAGCAAAAAGCATCATAACCCATTGGTGTAATTAAGAATAAAGCACTATACATAAAATAATATATGTTAAACAACATTATGTTTACTAAATAAAATTAAAAACAGTTAAATACTAGAGACATTTTAAATAATTTATTATTTAAAACATGAATAAAAAATGCAAATAAATAAGCTAATACAACAATGTTCATAGAATAAACGTTTGACCAGCAGAAATTGTTGGTAATCAATAATAATAATACAATTCCACTTGTAGGAGACATATCATTAATAAACAAATAAACAAAAACACAAAAAAACAAATAAACATATTTTAAAAATTAAACAGTTCATTAATCAGCCGAAATTGTTGGTAATAAATAAAAATAATAAAATTTCGCTTGTAGGTGACATATCATTTTCATATTAATCTATAAGCAAAAATAATACACTTGATTAATAAAATATAGTTAAAAATGAAATTATTTAATTTATTATATATTCTTATTATATATTTATTATACTATAATTATAGACTTGTAGATTGTAAGTTTCTTTGATAAGAATAGTTTGGATTTTATGAGGGGTTTTTATAGGTGTAACTCCAGAATTGACTGATTTATGTTTAAATTTTAAAAATTAATAAAATTTAAATAAAATTTTTTAGATAGATTAAACGTTAAACGTTTACTTTATGTAATAACCAGATAATCATATAAGTACCAGAGGTACTTCGTTTGCTGATAATATGATTTTATTATTGAACATGGCAGAAAGGCAGTAGAAATTATGCTATGTGAACGTTACATGTATTGACTTGCTTTCATTTATTTTTATTTTTCAACGATTTGCCCATAAGTTAATCATATTTAAGTGATTTTGTGTCCCCTGGCTAGCAGTTTGTAGATCGTCATGAGACGCTGATATCAATGTGGAATATATATATATATGTGCATAAGAAAATGTTAACTTTGGGATGTCTTGACTGAATACAGAATATAAGAAGGGAGCGATATCGCTTTCTTGTTGGACATCAACTTTAAATGTTTAGCATGTTGAATAATAACTGTTTTTGAGACGTACATTAAATAAACAGTCTGTTACATAAGATTTTATTAATAAGAAATAGTGACCTTACAGAAAGAATAATGACTTTTTTAATGTTTGAAAATGTACTAGCCGAGATACAATATTTAACAATATTTAGAATAAAAAACCAAAAATCGTTTATCAAAATTTCCTTTAAGCATATAAAGTTTAAATTTTAAAAAACTACTGAAAATATGAGAAAATAAACTGTAACTATTTGTAGGGAACAATTGATATTAAACCAATATAAATTATAAATTTGTATATTTCATAATAAAATCATTAGTGAAATATCGTATAATTATAATTATTTGTAATAGAAAAATTCAAATTCGATAAACATAAATAAAAACATATATATATATATATATATATAAATATTCTCACCAAGTTTACACAGGAAAACTTTTATGTGTGAGAGCGGGAATAATTGGAGGCAGTCGATCGTCGTGGTTTAAAAACGCCATTCTTTGATTTCAATCGTTGATAATGGTCATCAAATTTCATGGCTATATCTCCAAAGTTGAAAACATATTTAGAGTTCTTAGGTTTTACGTCCTAAGAAACAGGCACAGATTATATTGATAAAATAACTCTATGCGAAGTGATCATCAAATGAATTTACCTTCAATTCAATATTTAAATGTCCAAACAACTGTTCGATTTCTGATTTTATCGATGACTTCAAATTAGGTTTTTTACATATTTCGTGTAAGCTATATAACAGCGACGTTATAATAGGATTTCTGGGTGTAAAAATCTACCACAAGAGCAATAAACACAAATCGTTTTAAAAAATTAATAACGGAAACATAAAAAAGTTTACATACTGTGCTCGTACTACACGAATAGAGTATTCTGGTAATGAATGACACCGTAAATTGTAATTCTTGATGACCTTTTCTAAGCGATTCTTCCAATAACGTTTTTAAATTCAGTTCATCTAAAGAAATCGGTCTGTTCTTGGCGAATGTCATTTTACCCAACCAGTGACCAAAATTGTATAAAGAAGATTTGTCAGATATACGTGCTGTTTTTTGGCACATTTCTAATAAAGCCTAAACAAAATGTAAATATTAGTAAATTTTGTAATTAGATTTATTTTGTATTTTTTTCACATACTCTAGTAATCTTATATGTATCTGAAACAATCAAAGAATTCAGGTATTCGCTATTCGAATACTCCAGAAAGTTTAAATATAAGGTGTGCGAATTGTTTTGCATACTAACTAGTTTCGTTAGTAAATATCGTGATAACCACGGTAAACATTTCTCGGAAATAATGCGTCGAATTTCTTGACTCTAAAATTCATAAAATGACAACAATGTTTTAAACGTTTAAACTTGAAAATTTAAGAATATTTTTTACTGAAACAAAATGAAAAAACCATAATTTGTAAAAAAAAAATAAATGTTTACCTTAGATTGAAAATTTTCAGCACTTAAATGTTTGAAGATAAAAGCTATCCTATTTTGGACATCAACAGTGGGTTTGATAATGGTTTCATCGTTCTCAAATAATGTAGAGAAATCAGTATCTTCCGAAGACTGTGTCGGTTGTTGCGATTTCTCGTCATATTCTTCACACTACACAAATAATACAGTACACAAATATAGAGTTAAATACTTGTTTACTCTAAAAGTTGATAGTCCGTTAAAAGAAACATATACATTTTGTAAAAAAAAAAAAAATGTTTACCTCATTTTGATAATTGTTTGGGTCAAAGATGTAAGTTATTCTATATACAACATCAACACCGGGTTTGATATATGTTTTACCCAGCTCAATAGCCGCTCGAAGTGAATAAAAATTAGTTATATCGATATCTTCAACTTTAGGCTAAAAATACATAAATATAAAATAGAATAGAATGAATATCATTGTTTAAGTTATGTGATGTCTTACTAACCGTAGATGGCGATACGACATTAGTGTCAATTAATTCGTAAATTGGTAATGTAGTTGTGGTTGCGGAAGAGGCGGTAGTCTGGGGAATGTGGGAGTGTGCAGACACGACTGGATTCTGTGGTGCTACCATTTTATTCGCCACAGCGAAATTAGTATCTTGCGAAAACTGCGTTGGTTCTTGCGAGTTAATGCCATACTCTACATACTACACAAAATAATACACTATAAATAGCTAAAGTAAAATACTTGATTACTCTAAAAATTAATAGTTCAATAAACGAATTATTCGAAAAGTATTTTGTATTAAAAATGTACCTGTATGAGATGACGTGGTAATTGTTTGTAATGTGGAGTTTTGGAAATGTCAGAACAATATTGGTGTAAATGTTTCAGGCGGCATTTAAATCGGTTCAAGGCGGTTATTCCAAAAGTATACATTTTATGACCGGGAGCAGACTTTAGTGCATTTAAAATGATGCTGAGCACATTATCGGCGAAACCTGGACAGCTTCTAAAACAAACAAAAAACGTATCAATTGTAGTTCAAATCGTATAAAATATAAACAGTGTTGTTCGTATTTTGAAAAACTATATACTTTTAATACTTACGAAAGGAGGTCGTACTCAATAATGCCGCCGAAAAGATGACCAATTGTTGTAAGTTTATTCTCTGGATATCCCTTGATGAACAAATGTTGTTCATACACAATTTCTAACACGCAACTTAGAATTTTCTAAAATAACAAAAAAAAAAAAAAATTAAAAAATTTCTAAATTACAAGTTGTACACTGTGTAGAAAATTAGCTAGCCAAATATATACTAGGTCCATATACGATATTTAAATAAATAAGGTAACAAATATCAAATTGGTGTCAAAGATAAATAGTTAATGATTTGTGGATGACATTCATATTATGCATTTGTAAATTAATAATATTGTTACTAACAATGCCCTTTGAGTAGACAATTGAGTAAATATTGCGTGGTACGTTTAAATAGTTCTAGAACACTATAACCGTAGTTTCCATCAGAGTCTCAACGGACCAATAATTTATATACTATTAAATATATAATAATATTGCTAATTAGGAACCACTGCTGTATACTACCTTCATCTAAGCATGCACACTTGAACCGACATCAACAGCACCCGTCGGTCCGTTAAGTTTTAGATATGAATTATACATAGAAAAACTGTAAAATTACCCTTTCACGTTCAACAGGAGAGTTTTGAAATTTTTTGAAAATCTCCAACGCTTCTTTAACTGGTAAAAATGAATGTGGTCCTATACCATAAATGCGTTTTAGGTATATTTCCGCTTCATTCATATATTTTGTTTCTGGTATCTAGATAGGTAAAACTCGATCTTGAGTAACAATTAAATATATATATATATATATATATATATATATATATATATATATATATGTTAATCTATTATATTTTATTTATTTGTTTTTTTCCTTATTTGTCTTTTTTCATAAAATCAGCAATATACCCACCCACTGGTAAGCCGTTAGGCAATATTTCGGGGGGACTATCGCCATCGTTAATTGATTGAAATGAAACAAATAACAATGTTTCTATATAATTGTATTTACATTTTATAAAAACGAGTCCCTTATGCCCTATTCCTCCCACCCCTTAAAACTTGACAGCGACAACATGGATATTTTCGAAAATCACAATATTATCGTATTATATTGTAACAAATTTCAAATTAACATTTCCTTTTCTAAAAATTCACTTTTAATAACAATTACATATCATAAAGTTTGTGAAAGACAACAGGTGGGATATCATTTAATGTAATCCACCGAGATCCTCTCTATACCGACGGACACTCAAAACAGGTCCTGAGCGTCCCTATAGTGATTTAAGCTAGTTTGTACTAACCTCATCTTCCGCCGGTTTCGGTCCGGATTGAAGCTCAGCTTCAAGCTTCCGGATACGTCTCTTCACGTCTACTCGTGGGATCTGGCCGGTCTTATCGTTGTTTTTCCCAGTAGCAATTAGAACAACGGGGGCCTGGTTGACTACCCCCGTGTCCTCGCGGTTGCAGGACGACGACCGTAGTGGGCCCGCTACGTTGGACCCGGATTTTATCCCGGATCCACCCACTACTGCCGACCCCTGGGGTTCCGATGACCCTGGGGTGGTAACAATACTTCTGTAATTTACTTGCATATTGAGTTTTAAGGAGTGCCTCTCTCCGCGTTTTATACCTAACCGCCAGGTCGGCAGGGATTTGCTAATTGCTAGCAGGCTCCCTCCAGCCTTACCGACCCCAACTAATTAAAGTAAGGGCCGGCTCAGAACTCTTAGTCATGACGTTCTCCGCTTAGTCCTTACCAACATGGGAGACCCTGCTGGTAGAATAAACCACCGTTGGCATAGCACTAAGCGTCATCGAACGACCGATCAAGCCCCCTCACCACGGCAAGGTGAGTTCCAAGAGGGGGAGTCTTTTTTTTTATCGGCAATGCAACTACTACCCTAAAAGCCTGTCAAACAATCCTCAGAACATTGAGTTGCCATTATTTATTAAAGAACAAAAAATAAACAATTATTTACTAAGGTGGGTGACCCAGACACGCTAACGATTACAAATTAATATATACATTTGGCGCATAGACGAGTGCTAGAAGAGGACCGCAAAACAGTGACTCCCGCTCCTTCCCTTAGAAACAAAAACTGCTAAACGCCTACAAGAGGGCCCTAATCGTCCTACCTCTTCTATAGCGTTGCGATTTAACTATTTTCTGTAGAGACTTTCCCTCGCGCTCAGCTTCCTTTTTTGCACCTATCACAGTCGGGGCCACCGCTTCCCACTTGCAACATGTGGACGACGAAATCTCGCGGCCGGTAACAAGCTATAACGCGCATACGGTCGTCTCTAGTACACACGAATGCCACGCAGAAAACGATCGTGTGAAACGCGTCGTCATCCTCTTCGCTGTTAGTTTCGGCCAGTGTGCAGTTAGAATTAATGTACAAAAAATATTTTTAAAAAAAATGATCAAAAAAAGTTACATGAAACATCATCTCACCGTGCGACCGCCTCACCCACCGGTCGAGGAGCATGAGGGGTATCAGCGTTCGGATCCACTCCCAGCCGTTTCCGACAGGAGCGTCCTATCTTGCAACCCTCCATGCCCACTCGTCCGTCGTCGCGGGCCTCGGGTTGCTCCACGTCACCGGAGTTCCTGAAGGTCGTTTGTTCGCTTACGGTGGTATCACCCTCCTCGTGTCGTACGTATACGTGTGTTCGACCACTTGAAGGTTGATCGGAGGCGTCTGCGTAACGACCTATACGGCGTCGTAGGAGATTGTGTGGATCTCACAGGTGTGCTCCTGATGGCCGCTCGACATTAGGCCCTCGCCAACTACTCTACTATATCGACTGTACAACGCTCAAGAGCAGACGCCAAAGGCCTTCCATGGAACGTTCGGCATGTATCCGGACAAAGCAGATATCACCCGCTTGGCTTTCTCCGAGACGGCACGCAAGTACGTACCGCACATCGTCCCCATGTTCTTTAGGATTACTCCTAGGTATTTAGGGGACGCTCCTAACGGTAAGGTCTGACACTCGCATCGTAATTACCGGCCCGTAACGGCTCGTGAACAAGCCACGGCCCGAGCACCCATATGTACTCCGTCACCGTTACGAGCACTGCGTTTGTGCGGTGCTGCACCGCTTCCCCTGTGTGCCTTTCCGCCACGATCAACGAATTGTCCACGTAGCGGAAAGTGATCGTTCCCCTGGGCAAGGGAAGACGGAACACGGCATCGTACTCGACGTTTCAGAGGAGAGGACCGAGCAGGTTATTTCCATTGTGATCGGCTCTCCCCGGTCGTCATAGCACAAATGCAGCACCCTACCGCCCAGATACGACTTGAATCTACAGAGTTGAACGCGTTACGGATGTCCTAAGTCACGACCACCGCCACCCGATGGGCGTTTCGCGCGTCGATGAAACCGTATTGCCTTTCCGGCAATACGATACTCGTTTCGGACATATGGCATACAACGGTCGGTACGAAGATAAAACCCCCTCGGGCTTTCTCGGTCAGCTGAGAAGCGAGAGGTGAATTCGCATTCAATGCCCGGGAAGGATTCCGCTCCTCAGGCACGTGTTGATTGTGTTTAACAGCATCGCCGGTCTAGACGCATGAATGATACCCCAGATCTTACTCGGTATGCTATCCGGAACGGGAGCCCGGTTCCGCGACTTGGAGCGGCCGATGGCCGCCGAGACTTAGCTAAGGAAACTCCGGCTTAACCACGAGTCTCTCTCCGGGAGAGGTCAACACAGGAACGAGATGTCGCTAATATCGCGTACATGTTAGGTTAGGTTAGGTTAGTGCCCGCAAAGCTGACCGCGTGATCTAGTCACCCATATGCTGGAATCTTCGGCTAAATGGGAAGCGGTTGTCCAGTTCGCGTCGACCGGGATGGATCTGAAGGAGGAAGTGGTGCGGGAGAAACAGTGCCTGCAGGGGATAGCTCCATTGCGCGGTTGGAGGAGAAGAAAGGCAGCAGCAGGTCACTCTTAAACAGAATTTGTGAGGGGTGGAGCGGTAAGTGCTGTTCTGTCGTTCCTCTCTGTACTTGCAAAATGTCTTGATTTATATTATTTGTATGGGGTGACGTTGTCGTGGATTGTCCGGTCAACACAAAACGTTCGTGTTCAATCTCAACTAATTATACGCGCGCATCGATTAAGCCCCGTCCGTATTATTGCTTCGCAGCATAACTACAATGTGCGTGATAACGACAAATCGAAGTTGGACAAATGCAAATAATATACGTATTATATTATAATATGACCATAACTTCCTCTTTCCGATACAACTTATCGAAATAAATTATATGCTTTTTTCAAGTACCCGATTTGAGACGTACTTACGTCATATTGTGTTGCAGATTTATCATAATGCGCTATATTTGCGCAATCTAATATATCATAAAAGCACGTTCACGGGTTTGAAAGTCGATCTTATAAACACACAAACAGACAACAAACAATCTAGAGGGATTTTCGTTTAAACAATAATTACGCGTATAAACAAGGGAATGATCGACGTAATTAAACACATTACATATTACCTGCATTGCATCTGCCACCACTGTATCATTAAACGAATACAAAAAACTTTTAAACAAAATAGGAAAACAAGAAATGCAACAATGTAAATCAACCTATATAAGTGTATGAAGATTTGTATAAGAAATAAATGTTTATGAAAAAAATATGGATTCGGTTCGAGAAAAAAATGTGTGATTATGACGTTGCCAAGGCTGATTATTGAATGAAAGACAAATACGTCGTTTCGCGGGACTAGTGATTCGTTTACGTACGGAAACCATGGCGAGTTGTTTGGTCTTGTTCACCTGTTGTCCGAACGAAACACACACCTGACGACGGATGATGGGACGAACAGGGAAAGGGGGTTTCCATCAAACAATTGATTTTACATATTTATATCATCGTATATATATATATATATATATATAGCGAAAGTAAGATGAACGAAGAGGGGTTGGGGTTAAATCCTCCACGAAATTTAGAATGATATATATTATATATACGTAATTTTGAATTACTTTACATGAAAGTATGATTCAAATTAAGAAACAAATATCAATGTTGTGTCCAAGATTGGCGCATATAAATAGTTCAAGAACACTCAATACCAGTAGTTTTCAACATAGGGTAAGCGGACCTATGGTTAAGTATATAATAATATTTTTAATTAGGAACCACCGCTATATACATCCTACATCTAAGCATACACAGTTGAATTGGCATCCACAACACTCGCCGGCCCGTTAAGATTTAGATATGAATTATATAAAGAAAAACTTATTTATATACATATGTGTGTGTGTATGTATAGTAAGACGGATGTTAAAACATTATCGTTTACTGCATAATAAAATAGTTTCTATCCAAATATTAACTGACAAATCGCAAGTACTTGCAGCTACTCGCGACGTCCTTATCGCGAATATCGTATCGATTGTTAAGGGATGGTTGTGATAAAGTTGAGACCTAGTATACGAATAAAACTAAATGTTATACAAGTAAATACTGGACTTGGAAATCGCTTGTATTAGCGTATAATTATGAAAAACAAATAAATTTTAACTTATCATTTTTTTAAATTTTATAATTACTTACAGTACGATTATATAATATATATTAGCCTTATTATATATGTACTATTATGTTATGTTTGTTTTTAAATTTGTTTAATTAGGTATTTATTATAAATTATTTATATATTTTTGAACGAACAATTAAATTATTCATACATTAAAAAATAAAATTATAATATTTTCTGGGGGAGGTGGTGCAGTACCTTCTAGTGGTCTGGTCTGTGAAAAGTGTATATCAGAATTAACATTGCGAGTTAACAATGTCTAAACAAAACGAAACAGCACCGAACCGACTGCCAAATATCTCACGACCTCCTGGCTATATCGGAAAAAACAACCCTTTTAAGGGCTACACCTTCGACAATCGTAATAATTACGAGACTCGAAAACCAAATAATAAATTAAAAATCAATAGTAATATAAAATTGAAATCAAACTCAAAACTAAAAATCAAAAAAAAATAAAAAATACAAATGACTTTTAGGACCAAATGGCTAAAAAAATTCCGTAAGAAATATAAAGAACAACACCATTCATGGATGAATTCACTGATTTGGAAACAGAGATGGCACTAGAGGCAATCAAGAGCGGTAAAGCAGCAGGTGTCGATGGAGTTCTACCAGAATTTGTCAAATTCCTTGGACCAAAAGGTAGAAATTGGTTAACCAGATTGGCTAAAGTTGCAGCAAAAACTAGCAACATTCCAAACTTATGGCGAGCAGTGATAGGAAAAACCGAGCCTGCTGTGACTAAGTGCTAGTGCTCACAACATACATTGAGAATGGCTATCAACGCAAGGATATGTCTGGTGCTGTCTTTCTGGACTTATCCTCTGCTTATAATACAGTATGGAAAAGAGGCTTGATGCTAAAGCTGTCAAAAGTTATAAGATGTAAAAACACGCTTCGTTTAATAAAAAACTTTCCTGTCTAACAGAAAATATAATTTGTTTCTAAATGGCGTGGACAGTCAGTTTTTTATAACGCGCTATATACGTGCAATCTAAAAAACTATAAAAGCACGTACACTGTTTTTAAAGTCGGTCCTATAAACACACTAACAGACAACAAACAATCCAAAAGGATTGTCGTGTAAACATTAATAACGCGTACAAACAAGAGAATGATCGACGTAATTAAACACATTATATATTACCTGCATCGCATCTGCTACCATACTATAACATTTATCAAATACAAAAAACTTTAAAAAAAAAATGAAAACTGGAACTGCAATTATGTAAATCAACGTATATAAATGTATGAAGATGAATATAAGAAACAAATGTTTATAAAAAAGGTATGAGTTCGATTCGAGAAAAAATTTGTGATTATGACGTTGCCAAGGCTGGTTATTGAATGAGAGAAAAATCCGTCGCTCCACGAGGCTAGTGATTCGTTTACGTACGGAAACCATGGCGAGTTGTTTTACGCCTGTTCGAACGAAACACACACGCTTGACGACGGATGAAGAGACGAACGGGGAAAAGTGTTTTCCATCAAACAACTGATTTTACCTATTTATATCATCGTATATATATATAGCGAAAGCAAGGCTGAATGCAGAGGGGTTGGGGTTAACCTTCCCGAAAATTAGAATGATATTTAAAATATGTACGTAATTTTAAATTACTTTACAGGAATGTAAGACGACCAATGAACATTTTTTATTATTTACTTATTAACTATTAACGTTGGAAATTTGGAATTTATGAAAATATTTATTAGTTATTGAATATCACATGAATATTCACTTTATATATAATACGTTTAGTCCATAATGGACATCGTATTTAATTGTTGTTTAATTATTGCGATTTACGACATAATATACATGTGAATTATTTAATAATTATAACTTTAGCTATTGTGGATTTTACACATTTGAAATGTTTTGTTAAAATGAGTTACAATTTACGTTCCAACGACTCTATATTGTTTACCATTAAACTTGTATAGAGACGTTGATGTTACATGCGAAGAAGTTATTGATTAAATGGCTAAATCACTTTGAAGAATAGATATTTTATAAAAATAATGATTAATGAATTTTTCAAATTTGGATAAATATTATTTACTCTTATTGATATTTTTTTTAAAACTCCACAAAATTAATTTCCTACGTTCGCCCTTGAACAAATTGGTAATACTATTTTTATCTTTCTTCCATTAAAAGTGCTAAATATACAATACACTTAGGGTAGTCACGATAGTTAGACGTGCACTACATACTGCGATGAAGAAACCTGTAACGGTTTTAGGAAAATAAAAACCACAACATGGATTGTTGGAACATATTTCCGAAAATCACACAGATAATAAATGAATTTGTTGATGTCTACTTTGCATGTACTGGATAATTTCTTGAAAGGCTAATTTAATAATAAACTATTAGTAGTTTATGTTTTTGGTTTTACATATTTTTCAACAGCTAAAAAATTGTGTAAAATCGATATTTCGTAAATTAATCCGACCTATCCGTAGCTTAACATCTCCTCTTTGATTTTTATTCTGAATTTTTTCTCATCAAAGTTATTCTAAGAGGCATACTGAAGGAAGTACGGATATATGTTTTCACAAAATTGAAATACTACTGACTTACGAACTGCTGTCGCCGAGTAACTGAGAACAATTCTACTTCCGGAGCGTTGAATACGTTTAACTTTTGGTGTGACGGTCCCTTAACTATTAACGCTGGAAATTTGGAATTTTCGAAAATATCTGTTATCCCTTATTGTATATTATACTGCAAATTATAATGCAAGTATCCATTAGTTTTAAAATATTCAAATCTGTGGAATCTGTGCAAATCTGTGCAAAGCCTTTCCTTTTTTATAATTTATTAATATGATTGTTTTTTTATTAGAAATAAATAGCTAATTACAAAAATGTCATGGGGGGGAGGGGGATGGAGGAGAAATAATACAGTAAAACCTCATTAACTAGGATCTCATTAGTCCGGATTTCGCTTAATCAGGACAGCTGTTTATATTACGTAAATTACGCTAGTTTATGACGTAAATTAAAATAAACATAATGGCGAGTTTTACAAATTTCCCATAAATACGGATTATTGCGATTATATATTTATCAATAACAATCAACTTTGATTAACTCGTGGAAAAAACTTTTAATATATGAAGAGGTTGAACCAGATACGGCTGAATTAGAAACAGAGGATTTTCACAACTTTTTCCACCGAGGAGGAGAAAATTCAGCTACACTGGAAGACATTGAGTTGTGGCTAGAAGCAGATGAATATGATCTAGGTTATCATATTAGAACAGAGGTGGAGAATGTTGAAAGTGTGACCGCTGCTGAAATCTCTGAAACGGATGAGTATGATCAGGAAGAAGCAGACGATAATGTAAACCCTAAGCCAAAACTTGGTGAAATTAAAGTTCATCTAAACATTGTCATTAAATACGTCGAAGATAACAACGATGAAAACATATCTGCGTATTAGGAGCATCTAAGGCATCTTCCCGAGTTAATCATTAAATCTCTGTGAAAGTAGGACAACCAAATATTAGTAGTTTTTTAAACCAGTAAGCGTGTTAAGTGTGAATAATGAAGGTGTGCCTTAATACTATATTATATATGTATGTAATGATTATAATACAATTATGTACTATTTTTTATGTTTAAAATTGTTAGATATATGTATTAGATTAAAACATGTATAGTAAAATATCCAATAAAATTTGTTTAAATTTATAATTTAGGATTCTTGGTTATTTTGTTTAATCCGGACTTTCATTAATTCGTACAAACTAGAACCCCAATTAGTCCGGATTAATGAGGTTCTACTGTAATTATAAAACAATAAGCTTATTCAATACATATTAGACAATGATAGGTAATTATCAAAAAAATGATAATTATTTTCCAGTTGTTTTAATACAATCTATGTCACCACGATCGTTCCTTGTTTCTTATGTATTCCATGTATTTTGTTCTTTAACTTCATATATTTTTTTACATACTTTTTGTGTTTTTGTCATTTATTGGAACCTGATAATGACTTACGGTCAAAACTAGTTTGTACTTTTATAAACATTTATTAAATACTCTAAGCATATTTTCTTAATACACTAATTTTATTATATGTATTACTATTTTATTTTTATAAGAGTATTATAAATTTTAAATTATTTAATTTTTTAATTTTATATTTATTTATAATATATATTATTTTACAATTAAAATGTTTTTCAATAATCGTAAATATGAAATAAATATATATATTTATTTTACCGACGAATTATGCGTTACATCTATTTACACTCGTGTTAAGAAGCAACGTTTGTATATTTTTCTGTGTGGCATTAAGAAAAAAATCAACAGTTACAGACTTAGAGGTAATCTTCGTATATATATTCGTTTCACAATTTTACGTCTTTTTATTATTCGTTGTAACTTGATGATGACTTACGGTCGAAACTTGTTATTTTCTTAAACACTTATCTACTACTCTAAGCATATTTTCTTTATATACTAATTTTATTATATTATTATTTTATTTTGACATTCCATGTCTTTCACTTTGGCCAACCCATTGCGAATTTACGAAATTTCCGTCATGCCCACCGTCACGAAAAACCGTTACGAAGAAAAAATAATTGGCACCGCTGATTCTAGCCACTCGAGAGAATTTGCTGAAAATCATCATAGAATAAAATAAAATAAAATAAAATAAAAGAATACCTGCTGAGTGACACAAACATTCGTCACGGATGACGATTTTCAGCAAGTTCTCTCGAGTGGCCAGAGTCAGTGGTGCCAATTATTTTTTCTTCGTAACGGTATTTCGTGTCGCTGGACATGATGGAAATTTCGTAAATTCGCAAGAAGGTGGCCAGAGTGAAAGACATGGAATGTAAAAATGGTGTTTAGGTATTTAATGAATCAATAAATAGCCTTTTTTTTTTGTTTTATTGAAAGTTTGTTGTATTACAATTTATTTTGATAAATTATGAAAATAGAGGTACAATTGCAAGTAAAAAAACGAAAATATTAAATCTATCATGCTTTAGACAGAACGTTGGTGCAGCATTAATATTATCGAATAAACCATTTCGTCTCAAAAAATGAGAGGACGGCCATCTAAACAGGCAAATCATCATCTTGAACCTAAGCGTTCATATAGACCGGAGACAGAATATCTGTTGAAGAAATGCGTTGGGACGGACTTGATCATTTACCAGATTTTGATGACAAACCCAACGTTTCAAGTAGTAAAAAATTTTTTTACAAAACAGAAAACTAACGTGATACGTTCCATACATTAATGTTTTTTTCAATACATTTATCGATACGCCTAAAAATGTACATTAAATATTGAAATCCTCTTTTAAATCCACTCCGTGTGTTCAACGATCACAAGAAATCGAATAGTTCTATTAAACATATAGTTATAGTTGGCCACACGAGTAAGTGTTTCAGCTAGGTTAGGCTAGGTTAGGTAACAAAAGCGCAAGCGACCAATAACGACCTTGTATAGAGCGACCAAATGGCCGAGAACCGATAGTTTTTCGCGTGCGTACGTTATTCGTTTACGTTCGTAACATTTCACATTCGCGTTCCGTTTGGCCGTACGTAGTGTGATACGGGAGGCGTAGTGTTTGGACGTAGACACGTGATGGATCATCCGCGTGTGACGACAACGATCATCAGCCAGCAGCGGCGAACGCTCGGTCGACATTGGTCACGGTTGTCAAACGAGATGTAGTTGTCGGCGCGGACAAGAACGAAACGAACAAATGAAATCCGGGGATGTCGTTTCTATGCCGATAGGCGTCACGAATAGTTTTTGAACGGAATCCAGTGGGTGGAACGGCGACGTTGGACGATTCCGGAAAAGGACGCTGCCGGCGTGTTTAAATGTCGCCGTTGATTGCCGATGACTTCATTCATTCGCAATCACACGACGCGCCGACGGTTTGCGTTTTAATTTTTCATGATCGAATATTCGGTGACAATCGCTGCGAAAATGGCGTGCGCATTTTTATTTTTATTTTCGACAGGAACTACCGACGTGGCGAGCGATTTAAAATCACGATTCGACACGTTACGACGTAACGCCTTGTTCGAGCAAACACACCTGCACGTATGATGAAAATTACTCTACGTGATTTGTACATCGGGTAAAAATGTTATTATTACATTTTTATATTATTCGTTACTAACTAGTAATTTATTGTGGTAGCGGATAAATTATGCTTTGTATGTGCGGCGTTGTCAAAAAAAGTTATTGGTAGTCGTTATAGGTACACATTTTGATTAAAAATAAGGTCATTTTTAAAAAAATAATATAAAAACGAATTATAATTAGTAATAATAAATCGTATCATTTTAAAGCTCGACTAGTGTCTATTAGGTTTTCATTCAATTTTCAATTTATGCCAATCCAATTAATTAAACGTTTCCATCATGGTCCTCGTTTATTTCGAATCAAATCATAATAATTGCATTATTTTTCGTTAGTTTAAATTGATTTGTGCGAACATTTACGGATATGGATTAATGAATTTTTCTTTTTAAGTTATACAAAATAATTATTTTATGTTATGTTATTTCATTTTATAGTTTCTGCAGTGAGTACGTACCCAAGGTGGTTCATTTGAACCGCCTAAATTTCAGGGTGGTTAGCTGGGTGGGCGGTATGTCTTGGCGTTTAACTTTTTTCGTTCCTGCTATTAATTTCATTGTAAATATCATACACACAGTATGTACCTTCATATTAAATATTATTTTGAAAAAAAAGTAAATCTCAGAACACCCGTCGACGGTGTAGAGTTTTAGGATGGTTGGGTCGGTCTTAGTTAGGACTGAACCACGTGTTTCGACTGAACTCGGCGCCACTGGGTGTCCGTCCTACCGGAAGTATCGTCCCGACAAGCAATACGAAACGCGTCACGCAATCCAATGTATTCGTTAAAAATTGGTATTCGTTTTGGCGTTTTCACGTGGAAGTCTCGTCGACGAAGCCGAGCACGTGAAACCGATGGAGCACGACGTGGCCCACCTGTACGTGGAATTTCGCCGCGTACACGCGACGCCGAAATATAACGATGGAGCTGGAACGGTCGACGACGATGGCCGGTCCAACGTGTTCCGTCATCTCCGCACGGCCGTCGCCAGCGAGGGTGTCGCGCACCGGACCCGGCGGAACCGTCTCGGCGCACGGTCTGAATGTCACCTGCACGTGACGCGCGCCGTTCGTGTCCAAATGAAACCACAGCGGTCGGCCGCCGTTGGCCAAGTCGAACACGTCGCGGCCCTCGTCCTCCAGCAGCACCCAGTCCGGTTCGTCGAACTCCATTGCCGTCGTCCCGCGGCCCGCCCGCAACGTCATCGCAAACGCGTACGCTTCTTCGTCGGTCATCAGCGCCGACCGCTCCTTCGCCCATTCCATTTGCACGTTGAACCGGACGTCGATCCCGCTGGTGTTCGTCACCTGTTACGGCCAGTACCGCGTTTTGTCACTCGATGCTATTCAAGGGCCGGGCAAGGGGGCGCCTCGGCCGGACTAAGTGCCTGACCGAAACGCCAATCTAGGTCATCTAGCCCGAGGCCTCCGAGATCTCGTACCGCATTTCCACGTCGATGCGTACCCGCGGGCGCGGTTTGCCAGGGGATTTAACCATCCATGCAAAACCTAGCCCGTACGAAGCCAACCCAGTCGAGTTAGGCTCGATCCGTGTGGATTATACACATTTGGAATTTTTTTGTTAAAATGAGTTCTGGTTCGATTTTAAATTTCTTTAAACCGGCAAAAAAACAATCACCTTTCCAACGACTTCTAATCCATTATTATTAAACATGTATAGAGACGTTGAGGATACATGCGAAGAAGTTATCGATATAATGGCTAAATTACTTCGAAGAACGGATATTTTATTGTATGAATCATTAGTGAAACTTTCAAATTTAGCTCAATCTTATTTGCTCTTATTGATATTTTTTTCAAAACCCTCACAAATTTTTTTGTCTGCGTTCGCCTCTGAGTTCGTTTAAGGTTTCGATCGAGTTGGTTTGTATTTGCCCGATAGTGTACGATAACGTTTCCGCGCGTGGAACGAAGTCCGTCATTGAATTTTTCAACATTTCAGAAGCCCAATTTTTTGCACATGACTCGGGTTTCCGTCGAAGCGCGCATTAAACATACATATACTGTACAAATATTCAACACCAGAATATCGGGAAATAACTTAATACAATAACGCATAGACGTATTCAACAATAGTATTCCAGTTCCGTTTGACGTACACTATTTGTTTATTATCATAGAAAATCCGACCAAACCCATAATCATTATGTGATCCAGTTGTTAAGAAATATCGTTACATATGTTGTTGAACTACAAACACACTAACACTGTGCATTTCCAGTCAAAAATATCATAATACACGATAATGTATTGATTATTTGTCGTGTTATTGGTACGTTTCCGCGTGGAACGTTAAACGCAGTATTACTCGTCGAAACAACTTTAAGTCCATCGCCGTTATTTTAAATATAAAAACATTATATTGACGATTGTCAACTCAAAGTATTAATCAAATTTCAGCTACTCTAGAAAATATTAGGCATTATGTTCCATTAGAATTCCAAAGAAAACCACGATCATTATTATATTTTCGACAATGGAAAGCTACCGTAAAATTGGGTAACATAGGGCACTTTTTTTTTGTGTGTAATTTTATCCTAGTAATAAAATACTTATGAGAAATAATAATCGAGACAAAATATGTGTATTAGTTTACACATTGTAAATTAATTGTTAATTTAGAAAAATGTTATGCTTAAACACTTTTTTTATTTAAAAAAGGCACTGTTTCAAGTTACCCTTGAAAAGGTATAACATGGGACAACCATATTAAATGGTTAAAAATTTCATGTTTAACCCATGAAAGGTAACTATGGACATTACATAAAATAAAAATACCTGGGTAATTAATATTTTTTATATAATTAACAGTCTCATATAAATATCACAAAATGATTAAAATAACAAGTACCTAATTATTCTTTGTTGATACTATTTGAGTTAATGAAAGAAAATAAACAGAGATAAATCATAAATATTTCCAAATTTAAAAACAACATATTCATTTCATATTACTAAAACTGACAAACATAACTAATTATAATACTTTTTATATAATGATCAGTCTCATAGTTTGATAACTGTCACAGAATGACTTAAGATTTAGAAGGAAACTTAAACCTATTTCTTTTTAAGACAATAGGAAACACAATATCTTCAACTTGATTGACTGTTATAAGTTGTTCATCTCTAACCATTGGGAATACATAGATACGATTAATACTATCAGTTGTTTTTAGGAATTTTACTTCAAGCTTTGTAGGATTGGTTTGCTCAATAACATTAAGAACTTGAGCATAAAAATATTTATAATGCTGTTTTGGCGTTCCTTCGTTATAAAGTAATTTCACAGAAACAAAATCATTTTCTTCAAATCCAGATAAGCTTACTTCATTTTTTGTTTTCTTGTGTAATGATAGCCACTCATTATCAAATTATATAATTACTTTTGTGAATAAGAAAGCGGCTATTATCATTTTACATATGCCCTTTTGGGAGGGCAATTAAAATAATATCGCCGACGGACAACTCTATCTCGACCCGTCTTGACAGAGTCCCGCCAGAGCTCAACAGAACCACAATTAACATATAAGTATCCCGAAATTCAAAGTGTTTTAATGTTCTAAATAAAATAAATAAAGTGTGTTCAAGTATAAACATTTATATTGTTATTCATTTAAAAGGAAAATCAAGAAAACAATCTCTAGGTAAGAGATTTTTAAATATACCAATATATATCGCTGTATAAAGAATCCTTGAACCCATCATCCCGTGTTCTTGAATAAGTAGTAAAATTAAATATCTAAGTGAAGAAATATTGTTTGGAGTTCTCTCCACACCAATTTTAATTTTACTACACTTGATAACTTAAATATGATCTACATTTTCTTCACTTTCATCTGAGGAACTACAAAGTATCTCATGTTCTTTAGAATCAGAATCATGTATTAAGTTACCTTTAATTACACCACGACTTATACTAGGCTGATTTATAATTGTTTCGGATTCATCAGATATATCATCATTGACAGACGTTACACTTTTTCTGGGTATGACTTCAATTTTCTTTTTTCTTATTTTCCTTTCTGTTAAGGTCTCTTTCGTTCTTTTTTCAGAGAGAAATTCTTCAAATGACTGGACCCAACTTGTTTCTGAAGTATCAGTTTCTAATATGAAATTTGGCAATTTCTGAAGAACTTTGTTAGGGTCTAATGGAAAAATTCCAGATGTTTTGAAACCAGATACTAAATTTTGTCATGAGGTATTGTTTTAATTTAAGTTGTTTAAAGTGTTCTTGAGAATTCTAGGAAATTCCGTCTTTAGAATACATCCGCGATTTTTAGCTTTCCATTTTGTTAGTGAATCTCTCCAAACCCTCTTGAGTGGCCTAAAAAAAGCTATGTCTAAAGGCTGGCACAAATGAGTGGAATTAGGTGGCAGTAGAATAAATTTTATATTGTTTTTCTCACATTCACTTATGACATGGAGTGATAGGTGACTAGACAAATTGTCTCCAATTAGAGCCTTAGGAATAGGACCTTGTTTTTTGAAGTATGGAAGCTATGGACAAAAACCAATCTTCAAATATTCTGCCATAAAACCAGCCAGATTTCGATCGATTATATCTCGCCCCTTTTGCTCCATTTTCAGTCCAACCGCTATACATATTTTCCGCTTTGTATACAATGTATGGTGGTAATAGGTAACCGGATGCTGTACCTGCAAACATTACCGAGACACTAGACTTAGATGAATCCATAATTCTTTCTGGATGTCGGTAACCTCGTCTAGAGACAATTTTTTTTCGGCCTGGATCATCTGTGAAACTAGTCTCGTCATTTTAATTCCTCAAAATACGTAGTTATAATAGTTGAAGATATTGCAGCACGCGATCGTTTGATATTTTCAGCCATTCGTTCGCTGAGGTATTCACGATGGCGGTACATGAACCCCTTAAACCAATCAATTCCTAGAAAATTGTTCTTATATCTCTTTTCTTTAATACCTCTTTTGTCTAAATATGACTTGACAATACATCTTATATCAAATCCTCCCAAGGGAAACCCCCATTTACAAGCAGATATTATTCCTTCACGGAGGTTATTTTCGTCAACTTTAGAAAGAACTGTAGGTCTTCCTACTGGTTGACAATGTTTTTTCGCAACTTTTCTGCATATGGTTGATTTAGGTATGCCATACTTTTCAGAAGCCATCCGATAAGATAGTCCATTCTTACAGTCTTGCACTGCCTGAATTAAACTAACATTGCTGAAATTTTTATAGGGTCTACTGCCCGGTCGTTTTTTGGATTTGCCAACCATTATAAAACTAGTAGAAAATAAAATATTTGAATTGGATAATATAAATATTCATTTTTTATTTTATTTTAGGTTTAATTTGGAACAATAGTTTAACTTGGGACAGGTGTCCCAAGTTACCCAATTCTCAATAAAATTGTTTTACCTCCATACCTTATCATGTATTATTTACATAAAAGTGATAACAAAACTTAAAATCAAATAACAAATTATATACCTCACAAATTATATATAAATCAACATTATCGAGTAAGCATGATATACTTTTATGTCTTATAAACCTAGTTAACATATATTTTAAAGCACTTCTAATATGTTAATTAATTAGGTGATTAAAAAATATTTACCTTGAATTATGCTGACGAACTCTTACTGTAGGTTTTATAAGTGCGACAACTAATGATATTAATTAATAATAATATGAAATAATAAAAATCAGTGATCCCAGATGACATAAATTGAAATTTCTTAATAATGTCCCAAGTTCAACACATGTCCCATGTTACCCAGTTTTACGGTACTGAATTTCGACAATTACTTAATTATACTGGACCTATAGTGTTTAAAAATGTACTACGTTCAGATGTATATACAAATTTTCTAACTCTTCATGTTGCTATGACAATACTTAGTTCTCAGATATGTTGTAATAATCCACAATTCATTGACTATGCCAGGAAGTTAATATCACATTTTGTTACTAAATTTAAATCGCTTTATGGTAGCTATAATGTTAGTTGCATAATGTAGTATGGATTATTGCATATAATTGATGTTATTGAACATTTTGGCCCTGTTGATAACTTTAGTGCATTTAAATTCGATAATTATTTGAGTCAATAAAAAAAAAAAATTCGTAAAGACGATAAACCTTTACAACAAATAGCTAGGCGTTGTATAGAGATAGAAAACAATATACAAATTGATAGGATAATTATGATAAATAAAAACGAAATTATATATAAAAAAGAACATAATCAAGGACCTATCCTCAATGAGTGTTTAATAAATAATCAATTTAAAGAAGCATATTTTAACTTGTTTACATTAAAAGTCGATGATTCAAAAAATAATTGTGTTGGTATTAATGAAAAAGAAATTGTTGGTGTTGAAAACATAGTTTATGATAATTCAATTAAACAATATTTTTTTAATTGGAAAAGAATATTTGGAAAAACAAGATTTATATACTATACCTTGTCAATCGTCACTTCTAAATATATTTAAAGTAAATAATTTGTCTAATCGTAAACTGTGGCCAATAAATGTAATAAAGTGTAAATACTTTAAATATAATATACCAAGAATAAATTCAATTGCTGCATTTCCTTTACTACACACTGAAAAAAATGAACGTAATTAAAATATTAAATTAATCATCTTTATACATAATAATTATAATAGTTTTTAAAAATTGTTTCACTTTTTGTAAATATATTAATATTATTTGTTAAATCTACCAATATATTATTTTATTCCTTTCTTATTCAAATAGTATATGTATGCAGTTGCACTATATCCCTCAATACATCATAGCATATTTTATAAAGTAAAATAAAACATTTGTTTTCATATATTTTAATATTTTAAATATGTATCTAAATAATACCTATATTTTATCATTTTTCAGTAAATTTCAAATAGTTGAATTTTCCGATGGCATACAAATTGTACATAGTTCCTGGCTTACAAAAGATATGAAAAAATTCATGTATTTATTAAATATTAATAATGAATCTCAATATAAAAAAATGGTAACTACAATGTTTTCACCTCAAAAGACATGGTCACTTTTAAATGTGTTAAAAGTAATTGGATCAAATTGGTACGTTTTTAATATATGTCTTCTCTACATATCTTATTGAAATATTTTGATAAAAAAATCTAAATAGATATGAATTTTAGTTCTTTAGATAGTTTTGAAAAAGCTAATAAGAAACTGAGTGACATTGTGTATTTTAATTTGTCCGAAGCTAATACAGAAAATGAAGAATTCCAAAAAAGTCAACGGAAGTCTAGAGCAAAAAAGATTATAATTACATCTAGCAGTGAGGATGAACTTGAGTGTCCTAGGAACATGGGCAAATATCCAACACCTCCAAAAACACAACCAAGTACACCATTAATAATTATACTCTAATATTCACACTTATTAAAAATATTTTTGTTTTAGATTTGTCTTTAATACCATTAGCATCAACTCAAACACAATTTTCAAATGATAATTTTAAATGTGTTCAAGGTTTCATATTTGATACCTCAAAAAAACAAGGTACTTAATGTGTGTGTGTGTATACAGATATCTTATTAAAAGCATTTTATTTAGATAATTCTTTGAAACCGTTAATTATTACAACAAACTCTGAAAATATGTTTCCAGACATTATTCATTCTCCAACTAAGCCATATTCTTCTTCATTTGTGTGAATGGATTCATCACTTAAAAGTAATTATTATTATTTGTATTTTTAAAAGCTATTATTGTAAATAATTTTTATTTAATTAAAATTAGAGCAAAAATATAATCCAAATCCAACACATCCAAATAAAATAGTTGCAGAATTGTCACAAACTAATATTAATTTTGGTAAATACTAAATATATTTAAATATTTTAGACACATAAGAAATGAATAATATAAAATATATTTTTAATTTAGAAAATTGGGTGTCTGATACTCTAAAACATATATTACGTTTAAATGCACATTTAAAAATGCAAAATCAAATAATACTGGAAAATCAAAAAGAAATTTTAACTCGTTTGTCAAGTGTCCAAACCGAACCAATTTCTGAACAGTTCTCTGTACAGTTTTCTGAATATTTTCCAATGCCAAATAAGGACAAAGTATTAGAAGTAGAAGAAATGTTAATGGACAATAATTTCAAAATTAACTTGGTATGTATTCTAGATGAATATGCACAAACTTATAACTATGTTTGAAATTAAAATTTTATTTAAATAATAGTCCAAAAATATGTTTTGTAAAACTATTCATATAATATTGTTCATATTCATTGTTCATATTCATTGTTCATATAATATGCTATTAAATAATTAAAGATTTGCACTAGTTTTAACATAAACTTTATAAAAAAGTGGCTAATCAATCGTGCATTTAATTGTGGTTTATAATTTAAATAAATATAATAACAAAAATAAATGTCTAAGAATAAGTATTTACTTATTAATTTATTAATTAATTACTTGAGTAATCACGTGGAAAAGTAATACAATTTAACATTTAATGCAAATGTCCTTAACAATACTAAACATTTATCGTTTAGTGTCCAATAAAATGTATGTGTTTTATAGATGAAACGAATGAAATCATTTGAAGGAGTTGATATTTCACATTTTATAAAGACTTGCTTAGAAAATTTATTTTCTAATGAACTTTCAACCCAAATTTATTTCACTGGCAAAGCATTTAAAAAAATTCTACTTCTAAAATGGCTTTAATGAAACTTAAATTATTTCAAGTCATGTGTGGTATGGTATAAAGTGAATTAAACCAAAACAAATTAACATTAATATTTTACTTTGTTTTTACAAAATGTACTTAGATGTTGGAAGAGATCGTTAGGTTAGGTATCTGTAACAGGATGGTTGCGACATTCCACAGACAGGTTACAGAGACAATTTCAAATTCAACAAAATAGTGTTATTCAATAATTTTATTAATTTTATTAATTTCATCAATTTTATAATGTATAATTTATATATATATATATATATATATATATATTAAAATTATAAATAAATTATTTAAATATATATATAATTTAGTGAATAAATAAATTTATGTATATTTAAAATGTCATATATTATATATAGATATTTAAAAATGAATTTCATTTTTATTCACTCTAGGAATATTGGGATTTTGTGCTGTGGCGATATTAGGATCAGGGAGGTTTATCTGAAATTCAATTATCACTAGTAGGGGTTTCCCAAATATTAGAAATTAGGATGTACGGAGGCATTACTTTTTGAATGTTCTATGGAGTTCCTTATGGAATTCCCTAGGTTAGGACATAGGAAATCAGTGGGAATAAAGAAGAAACATCTATTTAATTCCCTTTATGACTACTTGGAAGTTCTTGGGAATTCCTAAGGAGTTCTGGTGCTATTAGGGTAGATCTCTATATGACTGAATACTTCCGTAAATAGGGTTTGTACGATCGTCATCGTATATTAAATCTATTTATAATTTGGCGATTAGATATAGTTTGATATATTGAACATGATGACGGCCGCCCGCCGTCGTCATTCGTTTAGTACGCATTAAAAGTTTGTCGTGTACTCATGTGTGTATGATATGTATTATTATTTTGTCTTATATGTATAAAACAATATCGATTTATAATAAAATTACAGTTCATTAAAATACAAAGAAAAAGTGCGTTTACGTTTTGTTTTTATACAAAGTATTTCGACCCTCGTGATAACGGAAACGGCGACAGAATTTATCGTAACAAACATTTGGTCCTTCGGGCCGGATTTGTTAGTTAGTCACGTAGTGTCGAAAGCGAAAAGACATATCGGTGCAAAGTTGCATATTTCGTGCGTTAAGTTTCGTTGGCGTAAAGTAAATTATTCGTTATACATATTATATACATACAATCCAGGAGCGTGCCTGTTGATTGATGCGAGGTGCGATGGACGTAAAGCTGCGCCAAGGTTAAGAAACAAACCTACCAGTCCACCACAATATCATCTTGAGAAACGATCAAGATCAGCGCATTTATGGTAAGAGAAAAGCCTTTTCCTTATAGTTTTACTTTTTCTCCATTTTTCTAAATATAAGTTTCGTTTGAAACGGAATTTCCGTGTAGGCCAGCGAATGTGTACAGTATCGCAATAAAGTCGTTGTGTTATCGGGCAAAGTGCAATACGAAATCGTCGTAGCTCGTAATCGTAGGTCTTAAATCGTAATTGTGTGTTTATTTCACTTACCTGTTTGGGAAAACAGACGCGTATATATTATCGACTCGTCTCGATTAATATAATTTATTATTATTCCTTTTCGTTGTTGTTACATCATTATAACTGATTATAATGGATGAACTTGAACTTGCTACATTAATAGCCCGGCGTGGAAGAATTAAGGCTGTTTTGACGCGTTTTCAAAATTATATAAAATCACCGGAATGTGATCAAAAACAAATTTCACAACGTCGTGATAAAGTAGAAGAAGCTTGGCGAAATTTCGAGCAGATACAGACCGCCATCGAAGATTTAGAATTAGAGAATGAAACCGATCATTCGCGGTACAGAAGTGATTTTGAAAATTTGTATTTTGAAATTGTCACGGAAGCCGAGCAGATCATAAATTCAGCGAATATAGGAGCTGCAGCACAGGGACGATCGGAATTATCACACAGAAATTCATGCCGCGAAGAAAGTGTTATTTCGGCGTCATCTATTATAAAGCTAGCAGCGTTAAATATACACGTGTTTAATGGTAATTACACGGATTGGGTACCATTTCACGGTATGTTCATAGCGCTAATACATACGAATAACAGTCTTACACCAATACAAAAATTTTTCTACTTACGTTCTTCGTTAAGCGACGACGCGGCGAATTGTATCAAAAATTTAGAAACTACAGGAAATAATTATGAGTATGCGTGGAAAACATTATTATCGAGATATAATAATAAAAAATTATTAATTCAATCACACGTGAAAGATATTTGTGAAATGAACATAGTAAAAAAAAAATGTATCGGGTAGTTTAAGACAATTCTCGGATACGCTACGCGGTCATATAGCAGCTCTAGAAGCGTTAAATCAACGAACAAATGAATGGGGTCCTTTGCTTACGCATATAATATGCACGAAATTAGACACAATAACTTTGAGCGAGTGGGAAACAAAGGCACCGAGAAACGAGATGGCCAGCGTAGAAGATTTGATAATATTTTTGGACACGCGTTCGCACTTACTAGAAGCAATTGAAGCATCGAAAAATATTGTTAGCAGCGGAGAACACACGGAAAACAAAGGTATAAATCGGAAAAATAAATTTTACAAAAATAACGTAATTTCTACTTCATTAATCGCTACCACAGATATCAAATGCTTTGTATGTAAATCGTCACACACAATTTACAAATGTTCGTTGTTTTTAGCATTATCTGTGGTCGATCGTATAAGAAAGGTCAATGAACTTGGTCTTTGTAAAATATGTTTACGCAAACACGATGCTAAGCGGTGTATGTCACGAAATTGTTACAAGTGTAACAAAGCACACAATACGTTACTGCATATTAAAAAAAATGAAAATAGAGAAATTACAGAAGAAAAATCAAATGACATTTTTGTTCAACAAACGCCGAATTCGTCGACAAATGCACATGCTGTGGACTTTTACCACGAAAACGTGCTTCTATCCACAGCCGTTGTATTGGCAAGCGATAAATATTCAAATTCAGTATTGTGTCGGGCATTATTAGATTCTGGCTCCCAAAGCAATTTCATCACCGAAGAACTGGTTCAGACTTTGCAATTAAAGAAATTCAAGACAGATCACAAAGTCATTGGCATTGGTTCGACGACTCAATATTCATATTCTTATGTAGTCGCACAGTTTGCATCGCGTTTCAACGAATACCGTTTTTCATTAAAAATGTTGGTAGTTCCAAAAATTACAGGCGACCTGCCATCAAAAAATATATCTGAAAAATGCAATACACCGGAAAATATTGATTTAGCAGATCCGTCATATCGTTACCCACAAAAGGTGGATATTTTAATAGGAGCTACTCATTTTTACGATTTGCTTTGTAACCGAAAAATAAAACCAAATAGTGTCGGTCCAGTGTTTCAAGAAACCAAGCTCGGGTGGGTTGTATCTGGTCTAGTATCTACTTCTGATCGTAAAACAGAACCAATAGTCAGTAGGATACATTATTCGGTATCTGAATGTACGGATTTAACTTTGAACAATATTTTACCGTTATTTTGGCGTACAGAGGAATTTGAAGGAAATAGTCCTTATACAATGGAAGAAAAAGCCTGTAAAAATATTTTGACGAGACAATAACACGCGGCGACGATGGACGTTTCATTGTACATTTACCATTTCGCGAAAACGTATCAGATTTAGGAAAATCGTATGATATCGCGAAACGTCGATTTTGGTCTCTCGAGCGAAAGTTTGCAAAAAATCCAAATTTCAAAAGGGATTATACAAGGTTTATAGATGAGTACGAAGCGTTAGGATATATGGAACAAGTGTTTAATTACGAAGACGGAAATGCTAATATGTCGTATTATTTACCACATCACGCAGTATTAAAAGATTCGAGTACGTCTACGCGTCTACGAGTAGTGTTTGACGCCTCGTGCAAAACTGACAGCGGCGTCAGTCTAAATGATGTGTTATTAAAGGGACCTATTCTACAAGACGATTTATTATATATTCTTGCGCGTTTTCGGACCCATAATTTCGTGTTAACTGCCGACATAGTGAAGATGTATAGACAATTTTGGATAACAAGCAAGCATCAGCAGTTTCAACGGATATTATGGCGCTTGGATCCAAGTGAGCCGATTAAAGTCTTCCAATTGAAAACTATTACGTATGGTACTGTTCCTGTATCATTCTTAGCCACCGGATGTCTCAGTAAATTGGCGGAATCGGAATACATCAAAAACCCGAAAGTAGCGTCCGCAATAGTTCGAGATTTTTATATCGATGATTTTCTAAGTGGAGCCGATACGCGCGGGAAGCGGCGATTCAGTTACGAGACGGTCTTATTGATATTATGAGTTCGACTGGACTAGAATTACAAAAATGGGCTTCGAATGATATCAACCTAATACCGAATGCAAATTATGACACAAAGGTCGATATGCGTGAAATCGATAACTCAATAACGAAAATTTTAGGATTATTTTGGAGTCCAAGTACGGATACCTTACAGTTCCAGATCCAAGAAAAGCAATTTAAATCCGAAAATCAAATAACAAAACGTGACGCATTATCTGAGATTGCACGTTTATTTGACCCATTAGGATTAGTCGGTCCAATCATCGTTCGCGCAAAACTAATATTACAACGGTTATGGCAACTGAAAGTGCAGTGGGATGAACCACTTCCTAGTGACTTTCAAGAAGAATGGAAAATATATAGAAAGTCTTTATATAAATTAAATAAATTAGTCATACCGCGGAAAATTACCTGTTCGGGTAATATTGTTAATATACAAGTTCATGGTTTTGCTGATGCGAGTATGGAAGCCTACGGTTGTTGTTTATTCTTACGGTGCACGGATTCATTTGGAATACATTCTTCTAAATTAATATGTGCAAAATCAAAGGTTTCGCCTTTGAAAGCCATTTCTTTGCCTCGCTTAGAGCTGTGTGCTGCGTTACTGTTAGCTAGGTTGGCAAGCAAGGTCATTCCAAAATTACATCTGCGTATAAGTAAAAATTATTTTTGGTCAGATTCCAATATCGTATTAGCGTGGATTTCTTCACCTTCCACTAAATGGAAGACATTTGTGGCCCATCGAGTGGGGGAAATACAGGAGAGAACATCAAAGGACGAGTGGTTTCATGTGGATACGAAAGAAAATCCTGCAGATATTATTTCCCGCGGATGTTGTCCTTCAAAGCTCGCTGACGCGTCATTATGGTGGCATGGCCCTGACTGGTTAAACGAAGATGAAAGAAAATGGCCGATGACGAATAGCGTTGAATCAACGTTAAATTCTGAAATAACGGAAATTCGAGTAATGACTGTAACTACAGATAATAATACTGTTTCGATTTCATCAATATTTACAAAATATTCATCTCTCCAAAGATTATTACGTGTGATAGCATACTGTTTGCGCTTTTATTATAAAATATTACGAAAGGAATCGGATTTAGTGGGTGTTATCAGTGCTAGGGAAATAAATAGAGCAAACATACGTATTATAAAATGTCTACAAAGGGAAGTTTTCGACTGCGAAATCAAAGAATTAATTAAATTAAAGAAAGTGTCAACATCAAGTAAACTGTTTCGATTATGTCCATTTTTGGATGAAGACGGACTAATACGCGTAGGAGGACGATTAAAAAATGCTATATCGTTAGATATCTATCAGCGTCACCCAATAGTACTGCCGGCAAATTGTCATTTTACGCGAATACTGTTTAAATACGAACACGAACAATGTATGCACGGTGGTCCGCAAGCAACTTTAAGTTCAGTGCGTGCAAGATATTGGCCATTAAATGGTCGAAACATCGCAAGAAGCATAGTACATAAATGTATAACATGTTTTCGTTATAAGCCTGTAGTGGTACAACCAATAATGGGTGATCTACCTACTGATCGAGTCGAACCAGGAAGAGCTTTTTTGAAATGCGGTATAGATTTTGCAGGTCCATTTATGATAAAAACCAGTCAACGTCGTGGTGCTCCTTTAACAAAGGCATATGTTTCTGTGTTTGTTTGTTTTGCCACCAAGGCGGTGCACATGGAGTTAGTTGGAGACTTGAGTACGATATCATTCATAAACGCTTTAAATCGTTTTTTCGACCGGCGAGGAAAAAGTATTACTATTTACACCGACAACGCGACTAATTTCGTTGGAGCTAATCGTAAACTAAAAGAATGGTATGATGTGTTTCATTCCGAACAACATAAAGAAGAGGTACACAAAGTTCTGGCAGATATCGGTGTGCAGTGGCATTTTATACCTCCCCGCTCCCCTCATTTTGGCGGTTTGTGGGAGGCAGCGGTCAAATCTATGAAACACTTATTACAAAGAACTCTAGGTGATGCCAATTTAACGTATGAAGAGTTCGTTACTGTACTTACTCGCGCTGAGGCATGCTTAAACTCTCGACCCATTACTCCTATGTCGTCCGATCCTAATGATTTATCCATATTGACTCCAGGTCATTTCCTAATAGGCGATTCTCTTTTATCTATACCGGAACCCGACTTGTCTGCAGTGCCCATGAATAGATTAACACGTTGGCGCAGAGTATCTCAATACTCACGCTCTATTTGGCAAAAATGGAGTCGTGAATATTTAAATCAGTTACAAGAGAGAAAAAAGTGGGCTGGTGAGAAAGGCAGTAAAATCAAGGTCGGTACTATTGTAGTGATACGGGACGATAATCTTCCACCACTGAAGTGGAGTCTAGGACGAGTCATCAATGTTATCACTGGTGTTGATGAGGTAGTGCGAGTTGCAAATGTCCGTACTACCAGTGGCGTTTTCCGGCGAGCAGTCCGATTACTATGTCCTCTACCATTCGAAGGGAACAGTGACTGATTTATCATTGTTGTTATATTAACACTAAGTATTTTCTCATTCATAAGTTTATTCAAATTTCTTCATTTATATTATTTTTACGATTATTATTTTTACGATTATTATTATTATTTTTTTTTTTTCTCTTTTTTATTATATTATGTATTAAATTCAATGTTGAAAATAATATTTCAAGGCGGGCGGCATGTACGATCGTCATCGTATATTAAATCTATTTATAATTTGGCGATTAGATATAGTTTGATATATTGAACATGATGACGGCCGCCCGACGTCGTCATTCGTTTAGTACGCATTAAAAGTTTGTCGTGTACTCATGTGTGTATGATATGTATTATTATTTTGTCTTATATGTATAAAACAATATCGATTTATAATAAAATTACAGTTCATTAAAATACAAAGAAAAAGTGCGTTTACGTTTTGTTTTTATACAAAGTATTTCGACCCTCGTGATAACGGAAACGGCGACAGAATTTATCGTAACAAACAGGGTTTTTTTCGTAATTAAAACAAAACTATAGAAACAAATAGCTATACCACCGTACTACGTTTTAACACACAAATGGATTTCACTGCGAGAATACTGCTGCAAACGATCTATCAGAACATATCAGTTAATCATAAGCAAAAAGCATCATAACCCATTATGTTAAACAACATAATGTTTACTAAATAAAATTAAAAACAATTAAATACTAGAGACATTTTAAATAATTTATTATTTAAAACATGAATAAAAAATGCAAACAAATAAGCTAATACAACAATGTTCATAGAATAAACGTTTAACCAGCAGAAATTGTTGGTAATCAATAATAATAATACAATTCCACTTATAGGAGACATATTATTAATAAACAAATAAACAAATAAACAAAAACACAAAAAAAAACAAATAAACAAATACATCATAGTTCAAAATTAAACGGTTCATTAATCAGCCGAAATTGTTGGTAGTAAATAAAAATAATAAAGGAAAACTTTTATATGTGAGAGCGGGAATAATTGGAGGCAGTCGATCGTCGTGGTTTAAAAACGCCTTTCTTTGATTTCAATCGTTGATAATGGTCATCAAATTTCATGGCTATATCTCCAAAGTTGAAAACATATTTAGAGTTCTTAGGTTTTACGTCCTAAGAAACAGGCACAGATTATATTGATAAAATAACTCTATGCGAAGTGATCATCAAACGAATTTACCTTCAATTCAATATTTAAATGTCCAAACAACTGTTCGATTTCTGATTTTATCGATGACTTCAAATTAGGTTTTTTACATATTTCGTGTAAGCTATATAACAGCGACGTTATAATAGGATTTCTGGGTGTAAAAATCTACCACAAGAGCAATAAACACAAATCGTTTTAAAAAATTAATAACGGAAACATAAAAAAGTTTACATACTGTGCTCGTACTACACGAATAGAGTATTCTGGTAATGAATGACACCGTAAATTGTAATTCTTGATGACCTTTTTTAAGCGATTCTTCCAATAACGTTTTTAAATTCAGTTCATCTAAAGAAATCGGTCTGTTTTTGGCGAATGTCATTTTACCCAACCAGTGACCAAAATTGTATAACGACGATTTGTCAGATATACGTGCTGTTTTTTGGCACATTTCTAATAAAGCCTAAACAAAATGTAGATATTAGTAAATTTTGTGATTAGATTTATTTTGTATTTTTTTCACATACTCTAGTAATTTTATATGTATCTGAAACAATCAAAGAATTCAGGTATTCGTTATTCGAATACTCCAGAAAGTTTAAATATAAGGTGTGCGAATTGTTTTGCATACTAACTAGTTTCGTTAGTAAATATCGTGATAACCACGGTAAACATTTCTCGGAAATAATGCGTCGAATTTCTTGACTCTAAAATTCATAAAATGACAACAATGTTTTAAACGTTTAAACTTGAAAATTTAAGAATATTTTTTACTGAAACAAAATGAAAAAACCATAATTTGTAAAAAAAAAATAAATGTTTACCTTAGATTGAAAATTTTCAGCACTTAAATGTTTGAAGATAAAAGCTATCCTATTTTGGACATCAACAGTGGGTTTGATAATGGTTTCATCGTTCTCAAATAATGTAGAGAAATCAGTATCTCCCGAAGACTGTGTCGGTTGTTGCGATTTCTCGTCATATTCTTCACACTACACAAATAATACAGTACACAAATATAGAGTTAAATACTTGATTACTCTAAAAGTTGATAGTCCGTTAAAAGAAACGTATATATTTTGTAAAAAAAAAAAAATGTTTACCTCATTTTGATAATTGTTTGGGTCAAAGATGTAAGTTATCCTATATACAACATCAACACCGGGTTTGATATATGTTTTACCCAGCTCAATAGCCGCTCGAAGTGAATAAAAATTAGTTATATCGATATCTTCAACTTTAGGCTAAAAATACATAAATATAAAATAGAATAGAATGAATATCATTGTTAAAGTTATGTGATGTCTTACTAACCGTGGATGGCGATACGACATTAGTGTCAATTAATTCGTAAATTGGTAATGTAGTTGTTGCGGAAGAGGCGGTAGTCTGGGGAATGTGGGAGTGTGCAGACACGACTGGATTCTGTGGTGCTACCATTTCATTCGCCACAGCGAAATTAGTATCTTGCGAAAACTGCGTTGGTTCTTGCGAGTTAATGCCATACTCTACATACTACACAAAATAATACACTATAAATAGCTAAAGTAAAATACTTGATTACTCTAAAAATTAATAGTTCAATATACGAATTATTCGAAAAGTATTTTGTATTAAAAATGTACCTGTATGAGATGACGTGGTAATTGTTTGTAATGTGGAATTTTTGAAATGTCAGAACAATATTGGTGTAAATGTTTCAGGCGGCATTTAAATCGGTTCAAGGCGGTTATTCCAAAAGTATACATTTTATGACCGGGAGCAGACTTTAGTGCATTTAAAATGATGCTGAGCACATTATCGGCGAAACCTGGACAGCTTCTAAAACAAACAAAAAACGTATCAATTGTAGTTCAAATCGTATAAAATATAAACAGTGTTGTTCGTATTTTGAAAAACTATATACTTTTAATACTTACGAAAGGAGGTCGTACTCAATAATGCCGCCGAAAAGATGACCAATTGTTGCAAGTTTATTCTCTGGATATCCCTTGATGAACAAATGTTGTTCATACACAATTTCTAACACGCAACTTAGAATTTTCTAAAATAACAAAAAAAAAAAAAATTAAAAAATTTCTAAATTACAAATTGTACACTGTGTAGAAAATTAGCTAGCCAAATATATACTAGGTCCATATACGATATTTAAATAAATAAGGTAACAAATATCAAATTGGTGTCAAAGATAAATAGTTAATGATTTGTGGATGACATTCATATTATGCATTTGTAAATTAATAATATTGTTACTAACAATGCCCTTTGAGTAGACAATTGAGTAAATATTGCGTGGTACGTTTAAATAGTTCTAGAACACTATAACCGTAGTTTCCATCAGAGTCTCAACGGACCAATAATTTATATACTATTAAATATATAATAATATTGCTAATTAGGAACCACTGCTGTATACTACCTTCATCTAAGCATGCACACTTGAACCGACATCAACAGCACCCGTCGGTCCGTTAAGTTTTAGATATGAATTATACATAGAAAAACTGTAAAATTACCCTTTCACGTTCAACAGGAGAGTTTTGAAATTTTTTGAAAATCTCCAACGCTTCTTTAACTGGTAAAAATGAATGTGGTCCTATACCATAAATGCGTTTTAGGTATATTTCCGCTTCATTCATATATTTTGTTGCTGGTATCTAGATAGGTAAAACTCGATCTTGAGTAACAATTAAATATATATATATATGTTAATCTATTATATTTTATTTATTTGTTTTTTTCCTTATTTGTCTTTTTTCATAAAATCAGCAATATACCCACCCAGTGGTAAGCCGTTAGGCAATATTTCGAGGGGAGTATCGCCATCGTTAATTGATTGAAATGAAACAAATAACAATGTTTCTATATAATTGTATTTACATTTTATAAAAACGAGTCCCTTATGGCCTATTCCTCCCACCCCTTAAAACTTGACAGCGACAACATGGATATTTTCGAAAATCACAATATTATCGTATTATATCGTAACAAATTTCAAAGTTCGTGGGTTTAGAGAAAATCTTCAACATTTCCTTTTCTAAAAATTCACTTTTAATAACAATTACATATCATAAAGTTTGTGACAGACAACAGGTGGGATATCATTTAATGTAATCCATCGAGATCCTCTCTATACCGACGGACACTCAAAACAGGTCCTGAGCGTCCCTATAGTGGTTTAAGCTAGTTTGTACTAACCTCATCTTCCGCCGGTTTCGGTCCGGATTGAAGCTCAGCTTCAAGCTTCCGGATACGTCTCTTCACGTCTACTCGTGGAATCTGGCCGGTCTTATCGTTGTTTTTCCCAGTAGCAATTAGAACAACGGGGGCCTGGTTGACTACCCCCGTGTCCTCGCGGTTGCAGGACGACGACCGTAGTGGGCCCGCTACGTTGGACCCGGATTTTATCCCGGATCCACCCACTACTGCCGACCCCTGGGGTTCCGATGACCCTGGGGTGGTAACAATACTTCTGTAATTTACTTGCATATTGAGTTTTAAGGAGTGCCTCTCTCCGCGTTTTATACCTAACCGCCAGGTCGGCAGGGATTTGCTAATTGCTAGCAGGCTCCCTCCAGCCTTACCGACCCCAACTAATTAAAGTAAGGGCCGGCTCAGAACTCTTAGTCATGACGTTCTCCGCTTAGTCCTTACCAACATGGGAGACCCTGCTGGTGGAATAAACCACCGTTGGCATAGCACTAAGCGTCATCGAACGACCGATCAAGCCCCCTCACCACGGCAAGGTGAGTTCCAAGAGGGGGAGTTTTTTTTTTATCGGCAAAGCAACTACTACCCTAAAAGCCTGTCAAACAATCCTCAGAACATTGAGTTGCCATTATTTATTAAAGAACAAAAAATAAACAATTATTTACTAAGGTGGGTGACCCAGACACGCTAACGATTACAAATTAATATATACATTTGGCGCATAGACGCGTGCTAGAAGAGGACCGCAAAACAGTGACTCCCGCCCCTTCCCTTACAAACAAAAACTGCTAAACGCCTACGAGAGGGCACTAATCGTCCTACCTCTTCTATAGCGTTGCGATTTAACTATTCTCTGTAGAGACTTTCCCTCGCGCTCAGCTTCCTTTTTTGCACCTATCACAGTCGGGGCCATCGCTTCCCACTTGTAACATGTGGGCGATGAAATCTCGCGGCCGGTAACAAGCTACAACGCGCAAACGGTCGCCTCTAGTACACACGAATGCCACGCAGAAAACGATCGTGTGAAACGCGTCGTCATCCTCTTCGCTGATAGTTTCGGCCAGTGTGCAGTTAGAATTAATGTTCAAAAAATATTTTTAAAAAAAAAGGTCAAAAAAAGTTACATAAAACATCATCTCACCGTGCGACCGCCTCACCCACCGGTCGAGGAGCATGAGGGGTATCAGCGTTCGGATCCACTCCCAGCCGTTTCCGACAGGAGCGTCCTATCTTGCAACCCTCCGTGCCCACTCGTCCGTCGTCGCGGGCCTCGGGTTGCTCCACGTCGCCGGAGTTCCTGAAGGTCGTTCGTTCGCTTCCGGTGGTATCACCCTCCTCGTGTCGTACGCATACGTGTGTTCGACCACTAGAAGTTTGATCGGAGGCGTCTGCGTAACGACCCATACGGCGTCGTAGGAGATTGTGTGGAACTCACAGGTGTGCTCCTGATGGCCGCTCGACATTAGATCCTCGACAACTACTCCACTATATCGACTTTACAACGCTCACGAGCAGACGCCAAAGGCCTTCCATGCAACGTTCGGCATGTATCCGGACAAAGCAGATATCTACCGCTTGTCTTTCTCCGAGACGGCACGCAAGTACGTACCGCACATCGTCCCCATGTTCTTTAGGATCACTCCTATGTATTTAGGGGGTGCTCCTAACGGTAAGGTCTGACACTCGCATCGTAATTACCGGCCCGTAACGGCTCGTGAACAAGCCATGGCCCGAACACCCATATGTACTCCGTCACCGTTACGAGCACTGCGTTTGTGCGGTGCTGCACCGCTTCCACTGTGTGCCTTTCCGCCACGATCAACGTATTGTCCACGTAGCGGAAAGTGATCGTTCCCCTGGGCAAGGGAAGACGGAACACGGCATCGTACTCGATGTTTCAGAGGAGAGGACCGAGCAGGTTATTTCCATTGTGATCGGCTCTCCCCGGTCGTCATAGCACAAATGCAGCACCCTACCGCCCAGGTACGACTTGAATCTACAGAGTTGAACGCGTTACGGATGTCCTAACTCACGACCACCGCCACCCGACGGGCGTTTCGCGCGTCGATGAAACGCGTTGTCGACCGACCGTCCTTTACGGAAACCGTATTGCCTTTCCGGCAATACGATACTCGTTTCGGACATATGGCATACAACGGTCGGTACGAAGATAAAACCCCCTCGGGCTTTCTCGGTTAGCTGAGAAGCGAGAGGTAAATTCGCATTCAATGCCCGGGAAGGATTCCGCTCCTCAGGCACGTGTTGATTGTGCCTAACAGCATCGCCGGTCTAGACGCATAAATGACACCCCAGATCTTACTCGGTATGCTATCCGGAACGGGAGCCCGGTTCCGCGACTTGAAGCGGCCGATGGCCGCCGAGACCTTAGCTAAGGAAAACTCCGGCTTAACCACGAGTCTCTCTCCGGGAGAGGTCAACAAAGGAACAAGACGTTGCTGATATTGCGTACAGGTTAGGTTTTATCGCTTTTATGGTTATGTTCAGAAGGACGTTCCAATATTTCATTTTTTTCGTTTAATTTAGTGTATGACTTACATGTTTTTTTGAAACACTTCCAACGCTGTATATCATTTTTCAATAATTTATGAAAACAAAATTTATAACCGTTTATGAAAATTAATGTTTTATTTTTTTCACTGATCATAACGTCACTCACAGTTGAACTCATATTTTAACTTTTAACAATAATTATATAGAAACAGAATAACACAATTTTCAACGAGACAATCGAAAGACATACTAACCGTATACATTTATATCATAAGTACTCATAAAGTCGTATCAATAATTGAATTGAGATTAAAATCATCATATATATATTTTGATATCTGATAATCGGGACGCAATTAGTATAGACGTATAGAAAAACCGGGACGCAATTAGTATGTCACATATCGCAATTTTTACATCGGGGACGTAATTCGTATGCAGCCCCCAGTTCGCGTCGACCGGGATGGATCTGAAGGAGGAAGTGGTGCGGGAGAAACAGTGCCTGCAGGGGATAGCTCCATTGCGCGGTTGGAGGAGAAAAAAGGCGGCAGCAGGTCACTCTTAAACAGAATTTGTGAGGGGTGGAGCGGTAAGTGCTGTTCTGTCGTTCCTCTCTGTACTTGCAAAATGTCCTGATTTATATTATTTGTAAGGGGTGACGTTGTCGTGGATTGTCCGGTCAACACAAAACGTTCGTGTTCAATCTCAACTAATTATATGCGCGCATCGTTTAAGCCCCGTCCGTATTATTGCTTCGCACCATAACTACAATGCGCGTGATAACGACAAATCGAAATTGGACAAATGCAAATAATATACGTATTATATTATAATATGACCACAACCTCCTCTTTCCGATACAACTTATCGAAATAAATTATATGCTTTTTTCAAGTACCCGATTTGAGACGTACTTACGTCATATTGTGTTGCAGATTTATCATAATGCGCTATATTTGCGCAATCTAATATATCATAAAAGCACGTTCACGGGTTTGAAAGTCGATCTTATTAACACACAAACAGACAACAAACAATCTAGAGGGATTGTCGTGTAAACAATAATTACGCGTATAAACAAGGGAATGATCGACGTAATTAAACACATTACATATTACCTGCATTGCATCTGCCACCACTGTATCATTTAACGAATACAAAAAACTTTTAAACAAAATAGGAAAACAAGAAATGAAACAATGTAAATCAACGTATATAAGTGTATGAAGATTAGTATAAGAAATAAATGTTTATGAAAAAAATATGTATTCGGTTCGAGAAAATAATGTGTGATTATGACGTTGCCAAGGCTGATTATTGAATGAAAGACAAATCCGTCGTTTCGCGAAACTAGTGATTCGTTTAGGTACGGAAACCATGGCGAGTTGTTTGGTCTTGTTCACCTGTTGTCCGAACAAAACACACACCTAACGACGGATGAAGGGACGAACAGGGAAAGGGGGTTTCCATCAAACAATTGATTTTACGTATTTATATCATCGTATTTATATATATATATCTAGCGAAAGTAAAATGAACGAAGAGGGGTTGGGGTTAAATCCTCCACGAAATTTAGAATGATATATATTATATATACGTAATTTTGAATTACTTTACATTGTAATGATATGCACAAATATCATCGTTATTACAACCAAACTCTTTCATTGTATTAGTTCTTTAAATTATATAATCATAAGCAGCTATTTGATATTTTTTTAAAATAAAATCCACTAATGTTTGATCTTCTCGGAACACATCACGAAACTATTTTATATTTTTTTATATAAACAAAAACATACTGAAGTTTGCTCCTTTTGAAATAACAAACAAATTTCCAAGTAAAAAAAAAATAAATATCGAATAACTCTTATACGGACTATTCGAAATAAAACGAAATGATAAACATATAACAATGAGAGACAGTGTTCATTGGAATTATAAAAAACATAAACTTGCTACATAGACGAAAAGCGTTGCACGTGGCACGAACAGAACAGAAAAGGCGTGAGAACAAATCAAAGACAAACCATTGTAACGCCGAATATAACAGCTGCTACAAAATTAAGCGGTCAGAAAATTCAACAATGATTTGGCCGCTCGTTGATCGGTCGGAACACCAACGGAGTCTTACGTAGCAGAAAAATATCACAAAAAATACAAAAACTACGCTATAGACCTTTCCATGAACACGTCTCCTCGCCAATGTGCGCACACTCATGTGACGAACCAGTACTCCGCTTTAAGTATGTGTTCCGTGAGACAAACTTAGTCTTTGCGGAATAATTTGACTGAGTTTTGGTTCGTTTATTCTCGTCGGTGAATTCGCTCTGGAAGCGGAGTCACCGATCCAACCTTTTTCTTTTTCCTTTTTTTTCACATACTTAATTTCATTACACGACTGTTCGTCTCTACAGATACCAAGTAGACTTCGCACGAGCACAAGGTAAGAAGTTTTAATATTTTACAACTTAATTCAGTGTATTGTCTTACATTTTTACCTCACTATTTTTACAGTGATTTCCATAAAAATAATTATTTTAAATAAGCCTAAACGATTCTCGAGCTCACACCCCGCGATTCACTTCGTGCTCTACATAAATTATCTCCGTCATCATCCCCGTAATAATTCCATTCAATAATAATCCCCCACAAATTAAATAACCAATTTTATCATTATATTTCTTTGTGTTACTGCAAAGTTTGCATCAAAATAATTTTACTTATTTTTTTTGTATTATTACAACATGAAAGTATGATTCAAATTAAGAAACAATTATCAATGTTGTATCCAAGATTGGCGCATATAAATAGTTCAAGAACACTCAATACCAGTAGTTTTCAACATGGGGTCCGCGGACCTATGGTTAAGTATATAATAATATTTCTAATTATGAACCATTGCTATATACATCCTTCATCTAAACATACACAGTTGAATTGGCATCCACAACACTCGCCGGCCCGTTAAGTTTTAGATATGAATTATATAAAGAAAAATTGTAAAATTACCCTTTCACGTTCAATTGGAGAGTTTTGAAATTTTTTGAAAATCTCCAACGCTTCGTCAACTGGTAAATATAAATGTGGTGCAATACCATAAACGAGTTTTAGGTAGATTTGCGCTTCATTCACTTCTTTTGTTGCTGATATCTAGATATGTAAAATTCAATCTTGAGTAACAATGAAATGTATATATATATATTTATTTATATACATATGTGTGTGTGTATGAATAGTAAGACGGATGTTAAAACATTATCGTTTTCTGCATAATAAAATAGTTTCTTTCCAAATATTAACTGACAAAGTACTTGCAGCTACTCGCGACGTCCTTATCGCGAATATCGTATCGATTGTTAAGGGATGGTTGTGATAAAGTTGAGACCTAGTATATGAATAAAACTAAAAGATATACAAGTAGATACTGGACTTGGAAATCGCTTGTATTAGCGTATAATTATAAAAAACAAATAAATTTTAACTTATCATTTTTTTTAATATTATAAGTACTTACAGTACGATTATATAATATATATTAGCCTTATTATATATGTACTATTATGTTATGTTTGTTTTTAAATTTGTTTAATTAGTTATTTATTATAAATTATTTATATATTTTTGAACGAACAATTAAATTATTCATACATTAAAAAATAAAATTATAATATTTTCTGGGGGAGATGGTGCAGTGCCTTCTAGTGGTCTGGTCTGTAAGAAGTGTATATCAGAATTAATATTGCGAGTTAACAATGTCTAGACGAAACGAAACAGCACCGAACCGACTGCCAAATGTTTCACGACCTCCTGGCAATATCGGAAAAAACAGCTCTTTTAAGGGCTACACCTTCGACAATCGTAATAATTACGAGACTAGAAAACTAAATAATAAATTAAAAATCAACAGTAATATAAAATTTAAATCAAAATCAAAACTAAAAATCAAAAAAAAAAAAAAATAAAAATGACTTTTAGGACCAAAAAGCTAAAAAAATTACCGTAAGAAATATAAAGATCGTCCAGATAAATCAGGAAGGCATCACAAAATCAAAAGCTAAAATACTAAGCAACATCTTTAAAGAGATCGACGTATTAACGATACAAGAGATGTACGTTCCTGAAGAAGAAACAAAAAGATTAGCAATATCAGGTTTCCGAATGATTAACAACTTTGGACACAATATCCAAAGTCTCGCTACATACATAGACCAACGCCTAAACCAGCAAACCGTTCAACCTTTGGAAGGAAATGAATTCGCAATTGAGTACGCGTAGGTGATCTTACTATCTACAACGTTTATAAGCCACCATCATGTAACTGGAACAATGAACCCCTCCCGAGTTTTCAATAGCCAGGATATACATAGGCGATTTCAATTCCCATAGTTTAGAATGGGGATACTCAAGTGAAGATGAAAACGGTGAAAAGTTAGTAAACTGGTCCCTCGTTGGTCATAAACTTCTAGTATATGACGCCAAGCAAGGAGGTACCTTCGAATCAGGTTGGTGGGGCACAACAACCTCCCCAGACTTGTGTTTCGTCACAAAAGAAGACCATGACCTGTTATTGAAAGTAAATCGCACAGTTTTAAACAAAATGTTTGAAACCCAAATCACAAAAATTATACACAATAACCGCGTATACGTATTTCGACAACTACGTTGTCATCATCAGCGCAAGCTACTAACCGTTAAATTCTTAACGTATACGCGGTTATTGTGTATAATTTTTGTGATTTGGGTTTCAAACATTTTGTGTATAAAATAATCACAAGTTCTCTTATATATATTTTATAGTTTTAAACAAGTTTCCGAAAAGCTAACATCGACCAGTCATAGTAGAAGCAGGAGTAATTTTGCCTAGGATAGAAAAACCAGAATTGCCAAGTTGGAACTTGCGAAAGGCAGACTGGCCCAAATATACAAAATACATAGAAGAAAACGTAAATCGTGTCAATCCAACTCTTGAGAACTACATAAGGTTTATTAAACTAATTAAAACCGCAGCCTCAAAAGCTATAACCAGAGGACACGAACAAAATTACATTCCATGTTGGTCACAGGAATGCGAGCTACTTTTTAAAGAATATGAACAATCTGGAAATGACTGCATACAGACTGATAAATCTCCTAGAAGAAAAAAAACGCAAAAGATGACTAACAGCAATGCAAAAGCTCGATTTTACGTACTCAAGCAGTAGAAGCTGGGCTCTTCTGGGGAAGCTAGGAGGTGCTCAGTCAGTTAGGAAAGACAAAGGAGTCACAGCAAACGACATTTTAAAGACTCTCTTTAAGACATCAAATATCAAACCTAACAAACAAGAAAAGTCGCAAGCAAAAACATCTTACGCAACAGAACTAAAACACTGCGAACTTACAACACCATTCATGGATGAATTCACTGATTTGGAAACAGAAATGGCACTAAAGGCAATCAAGAGCGGTAAAGCAGCAGGTGTCGATGGAGTTCTACCAGAATTTGTCAAATTCCTTGGACCAAAAGGTAGAAATTGGTTAACCAGATTGGCTACAGTTGCCGCAAAAACTAGCAACATTCCAAACTTATAGCGAGCAGTGATAGGAAAAACCGAGCCTGCTGTGACTAAGTGCTAGTGCTCACAACATACATTGAGAATGGCTATCAACGCAAGGATATGTCTGGTGCTGTCTTTCTGGACTTATCCTCTGCTTATGATACAGTATGGAAAAGAGGCTTGATGCTAAAGCTGTCAAAAGTTATAAGATGTAAAAGCACGCTTCGTTTAATAGAAAGCTTGCTGTCTAACAGAAAATATAATTTGTTTCTAAATGGCGTGGACAGTCGGTTTTTTATAACGCGCTATATACGTGCAATCTAACAAACTATAAAAGCACGTGCACGGTTTTTAAAGTCGGTCTTATAAACAAACTAACAGACAACAAACAATCCAAAAGGATTGTCGTGTAAACATTAATAACGCGTACAAACAAGAGAATGATCGACGTAATTAAACACATTATATATTACCTGCATCGCATCTGCTACCATACTATAACATTTATCAAATACAAAAAACTTTAAAAAAAAAATGAAAACTGGAACTGCAATTATGTAAATCAACGTATATAAATGTATGAAGATGAATATAAGAAATAAATGTTTATGAAGAAGGTATGAGTTCGATTCGAGAAAAAAATTTATGATTATGACGTTGCCAAGGCTGGTTATTGAATGAGAGACAAATCCGTCGCTCCACGAGGCTAGTGATTCGTTTACGTACGGAAACCATGGCGAGTTGTTTGGACTTGTTCACCTGTTGTCCGAACAAAACACACACCTGACGACGGATGAAGGGACGAACAGGGAAAGGGGGTTTCCATCAAACAATTGATTTTACGTATTTATATCATCGTATATATATATAGCGAAAGCAAGGGTGAATGCAGAGAGGTTGGGGTTAAAACCTCCCCGAAAATTAGAATGATATTTAAAATATGTACGTAATTTTGAGTTACTTTACAGGAATGTAAGACGACCAATGAACACTTTTTTTTATTTACTTATTAACTATTAACTTTGGAAATTTGGAATTTATGAAAATATTTGTTATTAGATATTGAATATCACATGAATATTCACTTTATATATAATACGTTTAGTCCATAATGGACATCGTATTTAATTGTTGTTTAATTATTGCGATTTACGACATAATATACATGTGAATTATTTAATAATTATAACTTTAGCTATTGTGGATTTTACACATTTGAAATGTTTTGTTAAAATGAGTTACAATTTACGTTCCAACGACTCTATATTCTTTATCATTAAACTTGTATAGAGACGTTGATGTTACATGCGAAGAAGTTATTGATTAAATGGCTAAATCACTTTGAAGAATAGATATTTTATAAAAATAATGATTAATGAATTTTTCAAATTTGGATAAATATTATTTACTCTTATTGATATTTTTTTTAAAACTCCACAAAATTAATTTCCATCGTTCGCCCTTGAACAAAATGGTAATACTTTTTTTATCTTTCTTCCATTAAAAGTGCTAAATATACGATACATTGAGAATAGTCACGATAGTTAGACGTGCACTACATACTGCGATGAAGAAACCTGTAACGGTTTCAAGAAAATTAAAACCACAATATGGATTGTTGGAACATATTTCCGAAAATCACACAGAATCACTAACCTTATTGTATATTATACTGCAAATTATAATGCAAGTATCCATTAGTTTTAAAATATTCAAATCTGTGGAATCTGTGCAAATCTGTGCAAAGCCTTTCCTTTTTTATAATTTATTAATATGATTGTTTTTTTATTAGAAATAAATAGCTAATTACAAAAAGGTCATGGGGGGGAGGGGGATGGAGGAGAAATAATACAGTAAAACCTCATTAACTAGGATCTCATTAGTCCGGATTTCGCTTAATCAGGACAGCTGTTTATATTACGTAAATTACGCTAGTTTATGACGTAAATTAAAATAAACATAATGGCGAGTTCTACAAATTTCCCATAAATACGGATTATTGCGATTATATATTTATCAATAACAATCAACTTTGATTAACTCGTGGAAAAAACTTTTAATATATGAAGAGGTTGAACCAGATACGGCTGAATTAGAAACAGAGAATTTTCACAACATTTTCCACCAAGGAGGAGAAAATTCAGCTACACTGGAAGACATTGAGTTGTGGCTAGAAGCAGATGAATATGATCTAGGTTATCATATTAGAACAGAGGTGGAGAATGTTGAAAGTGTGACCGCTGCTGAAATCTCTGAAACGGATGAGTATGATCAGGAAGAAGCAGACGATAATGTAAACCCTAAGCCAAAACTTGGTGAAATTAAAGTTCATCTAAACATTGTCATTAAATACGTCGAAGATAACAACGATGAAAACATATCTGCGTATTAGGAGCATCTAAGGCATCTTCCTGAGTTAATCATTATATCTCTGTGAAAGTAGGACAACCAAATATTAGCAGTTTTTTAAACCAGTAAGCGTGTTAAGTGTGAATAATGAAGGTGTGCCTTAATACTATATTATATATGTATGTAATGATTATAATACAATTATATACTATTTTTTATGTTTAAAATTGTTAGATATATGTATTAGATTAAAACATGTATAGTAAAATATCCAATAAAATTTGTTTAAATTTATAATTTAGGATTCTTGGTTATTTTGTTTAATCCGGACTTTCATTAATTCGTACAAACTAGAACCCCAATTAGTCCGGATTAATGAGGTTCTACTGTAATTATAAAACAATAAGCTTATTCAATACATATTAGACAATGATAGGTAATTATCAAAAAAATGATAATTATTTTCCAGTTGTTTTAATACAATCTATGTCACCACGATCGTTCCTTGTTTCTTATGTATTCCATGTATTTTGTTCTTTAACTTCATATATTTTTTTACATACTTTTTGTGTTTTTGTCATTTATTGGAACCTGATAATGACTTACGGTCAAAACTAGTTTGTACTTTTATAAACATTAATTAAATACTCTAAGCATATTTTCTTAATACACTAATTTTATTATATGTATTACTATTTTATTTTTATAAGAGTATTATAAATTTTAAATTATTTAATTTTTTAATTTTATATTTATTTATAATATATATTATTTTACAATTAAAATGTTTTTCAATAATCGTAAATATGAAATATATATATATATATTTATTTTACCGACGAATTATGCGTTACAACTATTTACACTCGTGTTAAGAAGCAACGTTTGTATATTTTTCTGTGTGGCATTAAGAAAAAAATCAACAGTTACAGACTTAGAGGTAATCTTCGTATATATATTCGTTTCACAATTTTACGTCTTTTTATTATTCGTTGTAACTTGATGATGACTTACGGTCGAAACTTGTTGTTATTTTCTTAAACACTTATCTACTACTCTAAGCATATTTTCTTTATATACTAATTTTATTATATTATTATTTTATTTTGACATTCCATGTCTTTCACTTTGGCCAACCCATTGCGAATTTACGAAATTTCCGTCATGCCCACCGACACGAAAAACCGTTACGAAGAAAAAATAATTGGCACCGCTGATTCTAGCCACTCCAGATAATTTGCTGAAAATCATCATAGAATAAAATAAAATAAAATAAAATAAAAGAATATCTGCTGAGTGACACAAACATTCGTCACGGATGACGATTTTCAGCAAGTTCTCTCGAGTGGCCAGAGTCAGTGGTGCCAATTATTTTTTCTTCGTAACGGTTTTTCGTGTCGCTGAACATGATGGAAATTTCGTAAATTCGCAAGAAGGTGGCCAGAGTGAAAGACATGGAATGTAAAAATGATGTTTAGGTATTTAATGAATCAATAAATAGCTTTTTTTTTTGTTTTATTGAAAGTTTGTTGTATTACAATTTATTTTGATAAATTATGAAAATAGAGGTACAATTACAAGTAATACAAGTAGATATAAAACATAAAATAAGTGAGATAAGATAAATTGAAGATTACAGAGATAATTTATTTGAATAGACAGGCCAGCCTGCAGAATGAAGGATAATACTTTAATTATGGCAATTTTGGAATTAATATTGAGAATGGAGGGGGAGTTAAATGGATGTTCTGAGATTTTAAAAAATGAAAGAGTAGTAGACGATTAGAGGATAAGGAAGGACAACTAAAGATAATATGGGAAAAGTCACATATCATTTCTTCAGGATGTTTGGTGCAGAAATGGGAATCATTTAATGAGAGTTTGTAGAAATGAGAAGGAAGTAAATAATGACCAATCCGAAGATGATTAAACTGGATTATAGATTTTCTAGATAGTTTGAGATTGTTGAACCAAGTTTTTTTTAGAATATTGGGAAAAACACTCTTATATTTCGAAGCAAAATGTATCTACAAATTACAATTCTACATTTACATTTTAAAGCCATAGCCTAATTAAGTTGATTATAATTATTATATTATAAACATATATATATATATATTTTTAATAGACCTTCATAATATTTTCCCTTGCCAAATTTATATCCTTATCCTACAATATATATATTACGTTTTGCTAGAATACAAATTATACGAGATTATATTATTATATTATAACTCGTTATTTGAGTATGCTAGTTTAAATAAATATACTATTTTGAGTTCAGATTTGTATACTTGTTCAATTAGACGCTTAAAATATATTTCACTTCTCTCTCAGTGTACATATGAATCTAATGTCTTAATATACATATTTTAACAAGTCGTTGCATATAACACGTATGAAATCCTACTAAATAACTGTATTTCATCAACCACAACGGGACCAAATAAAGAAGTATCGTTTCCCGTCAAAACTCAACTGCTAGATTTCTTAATATTGATATTGTCATTTACGCTTACAGCATTATCGTACCGAAACCGTATAGATTGTGTGTTTTCAATTAGAAGAAGTTGATAAAAATGATGCAAACGACTTACCCACAACAGGTTTGTACGCCATTTTCGAGTGTCTTTGCAAAAACTGTGACGGATCCCAACGTACGCTATCATAGTTCATTGTCCGGTGAGAGCCTTTCTGTGCTTTGTACTTCATTCTTATGGAATCGGCAAAAATAGACCGGTACAGAGGCGGTTTGATCACACTCGATGCCAGTTTGATCATAGACGACGTGGGTTTGATCACAGACGACGTCGGTTCGTTCGCAGGCAACGCCGGTTTTTGGATCAAGTTACTATTATTTCCTCGGCGCTTGTTCATGGTTACGGATGTGCGTATATTATGAACAGAAAACATATATAATACAAAGAATGAAAGTAAGTCACAAACAATTGAGATTGACTGTAATAAACTGATATTAATTATGATACAATTACAAAACTATTTATTTATTTACGTGAAAAACTCCATGACTACAAATATATTCAAAAATAAAATAATGCTTTTTAAACGTTTTATTACGAACACATATAAGAAAAATATATCGGTAGATTTACAAACAAGTATGTGACATTTTTTAATTAAAGTTTTCTTTTTCTTTGTCTATAATTAGAAATGTGTACATATTTCCTTTTCGACATAAACAAAATATATCAGTATATACTATAGTATATAGTATTCAGTATATACGCTAGGGTACTGATATTCAATATTTACTGTAACATAATATAAGAATAAGTAAATTTTAGGATGTTAGTAGTTCATATGTGGTCGTCCTGTATTTTATTATCGATGGTATATCACATAATTTAACCATGACGAGCTTTGCAATTTCGTTACTTCTTAATTCTGATACATCTCCTCCTATAATAAAATTATCAACAATAAAATGTAATTGGTTATAGAATATATTATGCGAGTCGCAGTGGTTGATTCGGGGGACGCAGGGAGACGGAGACAGGCAGGGACAAAATCACAATGTGTATACAATATTATTATGTCCGCTACTGCTTTGAATGCTGCGAACATTGACAAACTGATAAATCCGCATGGCGCGTAGCTGTAGCTCAAATGCCTATCCATAACGCCGTGCAAACATAGGATAGAACCGCACTCGATAACTGATACTATATACTAGCTTATCTATATACGCATAATTTTTTTAGTTGTTTTAATTTTTAACGTAAAAATTACGATGTAGTTACTATAGTAATGGCCTTGTAATCTTTCAAGTTACCAACAAATAAATACGCTGAATTTATAAGTGAAGTGTTTAGAAAAAAATATACATTAAAATTTTCTTTATAGGAATTTAAATAAAAAACAGGTGTAGTATTTTGTTTCCGGGCAAGAAAAATATGTGCCGTCAACTTGTATAAGAACTTTTTGGATTACTTATGCAAAATAATACAATTTAATTAGGTTTTTTGCGATCCGGTCTGAAAGGATAGTATAGGATATAAATATTACTATTAAATGCAATTTATTTTAGCAAATTTTAAATGTTTATTTTATTTCACATGCGGCGGTCAACAGTCTTGCAAATTCACATAATGACGTTCATATACGTAACAAAGTGCAATTATATACATTTACAAAAGTAGATACAGGTATCGAGGATAAGGCAATAATACATATTTCCATAAACGCTAATATAAATTATAACATCGGAATAAATGATGTACGTAATAAATAAAACATAAATGATATACAAATTTTGCAATATAAATTAACATTTTAGATTTGTTCGCTATTCGAGTGGGCTCATTTCAGTTACTTCTCCAAAATAAATTCAACTAATGATTTTGTTAAGATTTTTGAAATTAAGAAATTCGTTAAGTATGTCATTTTATTTATCTACGTTTGTAATCGGTATACATTATTGCATTAAACTAATATCAACTTTTTAGACATTGGTTCCCGTTTTATTTGTGAAAACCAATACTTAACGAAATTTGTTCTGCGTTAAGACGTTACGATCAATGTTTTTGATCTCAATTTAACCGAAAAAAGTGTTTGGACTATAAACAATGATTTTATAAATATTTATGAAGAGGAAACAATGTTTTACGTTAAAAATTATGAGAAAATAATAATAACAGCAATGTCTAATCCTGGTATCTACAATATTAACACATTATTAAATATATGATTTTAAATGGTATTATTGATAATTTATGATTTATTCCACAAGGAATTAATATTACCAAATAGTACCTAATGTTTTGTAATCTTTTAACTCGAATACACAATACAGTATATAATTTTATGATTCCATATTTTTGTGTTACAGATCAATTGTCAATTTTATTAAAAGGTTACGGTGTGTGGTATTTGGGATACGACGAATGTATATTTGGAAAAACAACATGAAATGAATGAATGAATAATGAAGATAATATGTTTAGTTGTGTCTGCAATTAATTTTAGGTAATTTTTAGTAATACAAAATATTAATATTATTGTGTTAGACTAGTTTTTGAATAAGTTTATAGGTTTAAATCTCAAAATGTATTTTTTTCAAATATATATTTTTATTTTTATAAAACATGTTAGTTAATTTATGTTATTTTTTATGCTCTGTACAATATGTTTATAGTTTTTGAAGTGATAACAATTTGAAAATTATTCCTTTTGTCTAAACTTTAAAGTAAAGTGTGTATTATCATAATAAATATATGAACTAATTTAAAACGTATTATAAGTGAAATCTTTTGAAATTATTTGTTGTTGTTGTATTTTGTGTAAATAGGCATACGACACATTATTTGTTGTAGGTTTAAAACAATACGCCCACTGAAATATAATAATGAATATATAATAAATGAAATAATTTCATTGTTTACTATATTTTATTAATCAAGTGTATTATTTTTGTTTATAGATTTATATGAAAATGATATGTCACCTACAAGTGGAATTTTATTTCTTTTATTGATTACCAACATTTTCGGCTGGTTTAATGAAAGGTTTAATTGTTGAACTATGTTGTAATTGTTTATTTATATATTTATGATATGTCTCCTACAAGTGGAATTTTATTATTATTGTTGATTACCAACCATTTCCGCTGATTATTCAAATGTTTAATTTATGAACATTTTTGTATTTATTTATTTATTTACATTGTTTATTCATGATGTATAAAATAATAATGTAATTAAAATGTCTCTAGCATTTAACTGTTTTTAATTTTATTTTGTAAACATTATGTTGTTTAGCATACACTGCTTCATATATAATGCTTTACTCCTAAGTAAATCCACCAATTGGTTATGATGATTTTTGCTTATGATTAACAAATATGTTATAATTGATCATTTGTAGCAGTATACTTGTAGTGAAATCAATTTGTGTGTTAGGGCGTATTTGGTGGTAATAGTACTTGCTTTTATAGTTTTATTTAATTACGAATAACAAAAACCTACTTGTTCGTGTATCATGTTAAAGTACTGTTAGTAGTGATGATAAGAAATAACAGTAACAGTGATTTGTAACAGTTACTAGATAACAAGAAATAGCTGTTACTTCAAAGAAAAAATAACAGTTACTGTTACTGTAACAGTGACTGTTCTCTGCTGTTACTCTAACATATTAGGTAATCGTTGATAACAGTCTATTGGCACAGACTATGATATACTTAGTCCGTACTATTGGATATTTATCAATTTTAATCGTCAGAAAAACAATTATTTCCATAAATGTTATCACATATGAGCTATTATTGTTTTTTTTAAATTGATATTTTAACATTTTAAATACACTGTTACATGTCTATTAAGTAAAACTAATATTACTATACACAATATATATCTTTTTTTTTATTGATGTAATTTCATACTTATTTAATAATTCTTTTCTTCTTAGAATAATGTAAAGTATCAAAGGTAATTAGTATATTACATGTTAATAGTTATAGAAAAGTCAATGATAATAATAATAATAATAATAATAAAAGTATGAGAAAATAAAAAAAGAACATTTGTTTATTAATATCGGAAATTTTATGTTTGAATTTGCTGTTCCCAGAAACATCTTATTATGATTATTTGAGGAAAAATATGTGTAGGTATTTTAAATTTTGAAACTGAAACCAACCCCGGATCTGCCTATAATGACAAGACTCACTTGCCGCTAGACAATAATCATCTGATACCATTTCTGGTTTAGAATTTGAAGCACATAACAATTATAACATCTAAAAAAATAACAGTTATTAAAAGTAACAGTTATTTTCACTGTTATTTTTTTTTGTAACAGTAACAGTTGATAACAGTTATCCATTTTTATAATAGTTTAGCACATAGACATATAATATATTATATATATATATTATATGTCTATGGTTTAGCATCACTAACTGATACACTGTGTTGTGATAGTGCATCGGTGTTAGCCAAGACAACGCCATCTGGCTGTTTTTTCACGGTGAGTACCGACTGCGCCATCACGGCCCAGTGTATCTTGTGCTATTTTCAGTGTTGTTATCATGTGAACGGTCAGTCGTTAATGTTTTCAAATTTTCGCTAATCTGTAAGTTTATGTCAACTTTCAGTGTCATCTATTATTTAGTGTATCGTTGTGTAATTGTGTATGGGTGACACTGATGGTTTGTTTCTAACTTCTTTTCAGTGTATGATTGACCGTTGTAATTTGTATAGTGTAATTCTCCTTTCCCTTTTTTGTTTTCG